>PTEX01000214.1:25679-107662 GCA_003342815.1 Eudromia elegans
TTTTTTTTTTTTTTAAGGTGACTTTCAGTTTCTTTATTTTTATTTTATTAACTGGAGCTTGTTTTAGTTACTTTTTCAAAGGATTTTAGGTAAGGAAGGAGCAGCTTTTCTGACTGAATCAAATTGATCACTCCCATAAGTCTAGTGATTATTTTTTGTGAGGAGGAAAACAGCCTTGGGTAGTTACAAAGGCACCATACAAAAGTCCCTCCTCCCCTGCAAGAAGAGGGAGCCAACACTTGTAATACGGAATATCGTCTGCAGTGTTGCTTTGTTTGATATTAAACTGTTGCTTTCAGTTCCAATATGAGGATCAGTATTGCTTGAAAATATATTCCTAGTTTCTCTGGATGACTCTGCTGTTTAAATTCCTTCATAGAGTATATATTCTTGTAGACCATTTTTACCTAAATTACCTAAAACCTTAAAATATGTATAATTTAGGTAATGGTGATGAATAAATTCCATTTTCTGTGTTATGAAGRAGGGCTTCATGTTAGTACTCAATGAAACTGTTGCTTTGAATTTTACTTTTTTTTTTCCTTTTACAGTTGAACCCTATGTTAACTGAGATAATTTCTTAGTCATGTGTGCTTCTTAGCTCCTTTTTTTTTTTTTAATAGGTGTTTTGGAAATTGATGCCCTAGATATTGAGAAGACAGTGATGAGGAATGTATATGTCACTTTCAGGTTTTTCTAGTTGTAATTCAGGTTTCCATTTCCTGCTGCTTCCTCATACCAAAAGTGTTTTGGGAGCAGCTTGTTTTGCAGCATATGCACACACAATTGTCAGTTAACAGAAAATAAATAATTTCTTTAGCTTGCTTTAAACAGGAAAGCTATGTAGGATAGCATGGACAATTTTCTGACGTGAACAAATCTTCATGTTTCAGAACTATTTTTTTCTCATAAAAATATCAATATGTTATTATTGTATAAAAGAAGAAGGATTTTTAACTGCTGATATTGTTAACATACAGGTGCAGGTTTTATGCAGAACTCCATGCTTCACCTGAGTTTGTTTCCTCAGGTGAGCATGTGTGTTTACTTGCGGTCTGACTGCTCCACCTGCCTTTCAGTTTGTTTACCAGGAAATAAAGATGTGTAAACTGCAGGAAGTACTATTTGACCCTCTCCAACAGTATCTCATTACAATAATTGCTAATCTCTGAGTAAGACAGCCATGTTTTGTGTGTAACACAGAGAAGGAGGTTGTGTTAGATAAAATGTAGGTACCGCCTCAAATAGGGCATGTAAGTGTTTGCTTTAATTTTGTTTTCACGGCAGCCTTAGCTAATAGACTCCTGGTGACCTTTGGGCTTCGTGGGAGCGGGGCAGGAGTGCGGCTGTTTGTTCTTCCTCGCCGGCTGAGCCCGGGCTCTCGGCTGATGTCGGGAGTGCTGGCACCGTTCTTAGCGACAGGATAATGGCTACGTCCTGATTAAGCTGCTTGCCGCAGTAAGCTCTTCGCGCTCCGCGTCTGTTCGTCTGCAGTGCCAAGTGCGCCCTGCTTTCCTCTCTGCTCATAATGCCCGAGTAAATATTTTTAAATGTTTAGAGACAGAAGTAAGAATATATAGAGAGCTGCTTTCTATTACTAATGTTTCAATATTCCTTCTAAGAAAGGAAACTTCTGGTTTTATATAATGCTTATCTGACAGTGAAAAGCAAATAAAATGATTTGAGCTTTATACATATACACGCACTAGTTTGTTTAAGATGTTGTACAGCTAAGCATTAACTTTATTTATTAACTCTTAGCTTTATGAAAAATATTCATGAGTATAGAACAAATATGATAATATAAAATGAACCTGTAATATATTCTGGAGTACTGGTAGTTCACAGTTTATTATTTGTAGACATTGCAGAACCGTTTTACATCTACCAAAGCTTTTATTTTATTTGAAACCTTATCTTTTATGTCAGCTTTTGTTAAGTATATAAGGAATTTTTCACTGCTTTTATTATAATAGGAATATTTTTTCCTCAAGTAATTTCTTGTCTCTTGCTAATGAGAACAAGGTGGGTGTGACAGATGTAACACAGTGCACTGGTTCACTTTTTTTGTTGCTCACGTGTATCAAGGAGATTTTATCCTCCTAAAGTAGTGATTGAAGTGCACTGCTGGTCTTATTCCGCTCTATTAAGTCTATCCAAAATGATTTTGTTAATGCTGACCTTACAGTGATACTATGGGTGGAATGGAATTTGTAATGCAGAGTAGAAGGTACTATTATAAACATAACTGCACTTCTGCATCAAGTAATACCCAAATAGTTCTTGGTTATTTAATCTACGTCTTGAAAGGTGCAGAGTTAGAATTTTTGGTTCTGATGTAAATTTGTGTTAGTGTTAAAATTGTGTTGTGCTCTTTGTGCTAGAGGACTTCTTTTCTTTTTACACCGATAGTGAACTAAATAAAACTTTACCTTAACTTGGTAAATAATTAAGCAAAGCTTCATTTAGTAATAGGAGTAAATAACTGTATTGTTAGAAAATGGAGCTGGAAATCAAATCTGCAAAAAATTATTATTCAAGTTAAAGGGAAATGATGCATGTTTTCAAATAATTAAAGGTCTTGTAAAGTAGGTAGCATGTGTGAGAAATATCTGTCTTGGTGCTTGGTGCATTAGAAAAAATAGGAGTGGGACACGGACAGGGAGAAAAAAGACTTTCTGGAGGTGTGTGAGCTATGATTCTGTACAGA
Organism: Eudromia elegans; assembly: GCA_003342815.1. Lineage (NCBI taxonomy): Eukaryota > Metazoa > Chordata > Aves > Tinamiformes > Tinamidae > Eudromia > Eudromia elegans. The sequence continues at coordinate 28,390 of PTEX01000214.1, forward strand.
GGACAGGATGGCTGGAGCATGGAGATAAAGTATGTTTTAGGAGCACAGAGCAGGGCAGGAGCTCAATCTAAAGAACACGAGTAGTATTTTGTTAAATGACCCCTGCCACCACCACCACCTGCACATGTGGTGGAGGGCAGCTCAGCATCGACACTCTGCCTGTCCTGTCCGCCTTGTTCTCTGCCCTGCATGTGGTGTGTGCTGAGAGAATTCTTGAGTGGGAGCCACCTGGGTGTTTCCCGTGAGGCGATCTCGAGATGCTGAGCGTATCTGTGCGGAGGGAGGCTAGGCTGACTTGTGTCGGGAGGCTGGACACTTGCAGTTGTTGCCTCTCTGGGCAGGCCCTCTCCAGGGGTTCTCTCATTGCAGAAGACATGTGATTGGGAGAATTAGACTAACCAGTTTTACAAAGCATGATGCCATTAATTATGCCATTAGTTATTTAATAAAATGCTGCATGTCTCCTGCTACCAGATAAGATGATATGCAATTTCTTTTTTATGAACAAATTACAATATACTTAATTTTGAAACCTTTCACAAATATGCAGATTTGAGTGTCATCCAAACATGCATGTCACCTCCTGTTTTCCCAAAGTTCTGCAAAGCTCTGGTCTCCTGATAGTATTTCTCTCTGTCCCCCGACCTTCCTGGGAGAGAGTGGTGAGTGCAGATGGGGCTGCACTCCGAGAGCTGAACGTGTCAGCTTGGAACTTCAGCTGAGCATCCCTGGCCAAACTGGCTTTCTGGGAAGCTGGAGCTTCTGGGGGCTGCAGCTGCATGTTTCCTAACACCGACAGGGCCGTGTCAGCCCTTCTGCCGTTGCCCTGGGGCAGTTGCAGTGCAGAGTGTCGCTGAGGGACAGCCCTGATGCGCAATGGCTCTGGAGAGCACTGGGAATGGCCTGTGGAAATGTCGCACGGCTGTATTGGTCTTTAATCCTTAGTGAGCTACACCAAAAAAACTGTGATCTGGTGCAGGTAAAAGAGAGTCCAGTGTTTCACCTGGAGGTCTTTGGTTGTGTGGGAAAACTTTATGCTTGACTCTAATGCAGTTTGTGCTTATGGGATGGTTTTGTGCCTTTGTTGGGAGCCTCAAATCTAGCTGCAAGTTCTGGCTCGCACTGTTATCCTGGCAATAGTAGGAAAAGTTTTCTGTGTCTTTCCTCCAGTAGGTGGTGGCAGAAATAAACTGTCAGGTGATTTTATTTCTAACAGCTTCTCATGAGTGTGTGAATAGGACTGAAATATCGGATTTGTACCTGCCAGATATTGAGAATGATATTGAGAGTGGGGAAGGCAAGGATAGTCTTTTAACATTGTAATAACTCTTGTGGCTTATGTTGAGGCTTGTTTTTATTTTTTAGAGAAGTATTTTTTTTTCTTAATACTGAGTTCAGGTACACTTCCCTGGATGCTTTTTGCCCTTCTGAGTTTAAGACCTTACTGCCTGGCTGCTGGCTGGAGCACTGAATGAACAACCTGGGTGAGATCTCCTGAGAAGTGGGGTGGTCACAGTGAGGAGGCTCCTCAAAGCAGAGGTTCCTCTTGTCGCATCTGGCAGTGGGCTTGGATTCTTGCAGGCGCAGTGAAGTGCACGGAGYGGCTTGGGTGCCAGTGTAGCTGTCGACGTCCACCCACTGCCCATAGCGCTGATGGGAGCTGTTGTGTGCTGGTGCGTGATGCACAAGGCACTCTGGGTGTCTGGAATGGAGGAACCAGGGCTCGCAGCATGGCGTGAGAAGCAGGGCTTATACGCTGTCACCATCCTGGTCCTTTGCACAAGGGATAGGCCTAGTTGCTGCTTGCAGTGGGGCTGAAACTATAATTCCAGTGTTTGCTTTTCTTTCATTTTTGGTTGAGTGTAAAACAGAATGGTAATATAAAGAATAGTGACATGGAAATCCTGATTTCAGTCCTGATTTAAATCTAAAATGAAAACAAGACAGTGTAAAGTCTGGGACTAGGAGCACATTGAAAATATTTTTTTTCCTTCTGACATACCTAAAATACTTTTTTTGAGCTCTGATTTAGTATCTCAGACCTCTGTATTTCTAATTGGAATACAGTGACTTTTTTCACAGTTTCTAAGGGAGGGGGAATATTATTTTAAGTTGTTAGTAGAGAGAACTGAAATTTCCATGCCCTGCCTGCCCCCCCCCTCCTGCCCAAGAAAGAAAAAAAAGGGGGTGGGGGCACACAAAAGAAGACCTTGCAGGAGCTTCAGATTGCTTCTTGACACACAGGCCCTGGGTTGGAGATGGAATGCTAAGGTGGAGCCCCACAGAGCGGTGGATGAAGAGCTGGTTCTGAGGGGCGGGCTGCTGTGATACGGGAAGTGTCTTAAAGAAAATATTTAATATTGCCCATGCCTAGAAAAACAGTACCACAAAAATCAAATTCACATTTAAGTGTAATAAAAAACCAGAATATTAACCAGTTCTGCTGACAAGATTTTGCCCTGTAATGACTGCTAATGAAATAAGGATGTTACTAAATTCTCAAGCAATTCTCAACTAATTCCTGAGGCATTTTGAAGGTTTCTGAATCATTGTGTGAATTATATTGATTTCTACCCAAACTGTGAAACACTATAGGATTTTGTTTTCTGATGCAAAGAGCTTACTTCTGTTATCACAGGGAAGTATGACTAAAACTTTCAGCTAGAAAGAAGGCCGTAAAGCCTGCATTTCAGTTAAATACTTGGACAGGAAGTTGTCTGTTTTAAGATTAGGTTTAACAGATACAGTAGCTATTCTATATTCAAAATAAATTAATGTTTCATTCAGGATAATTGATGACCTCTTGGGAACTTTTGCCAGCTAGAAATGAAAAAAGAAGACACAATAAAATGTTTTATATAATAATAATTGCAGTTGTGGGACGGGGGGTTATTTTAGATTAAGTGTAAAGATATGCCACTGTAATCATTTGATGATAGACTTTCATAACTTTCTGCTATAGTTTGCTTACTTTCTTAAAGGTGTGATTAAATGATGCGTTATCAGAACTCTGTTAAGTTGAGCATAAGAATGTAAAATGGGAATGCTTTGTATACTTCTTGTTCAATCTGCAATAATACAGGTTTTTGCACAATAAAAATACTGTGAACAGAATATACATTAGTGAATGAAAGTATGAATATTAGTTCAGCTTGGTAGATTGGTTGTGTTAGCTCTGCTACCTGAAATATTATTTTCTACTTAGTGCTAACCAGTGAAATTAAAATTTCTCAGTYAAGTGATGATAGCAAACTTTTTTATTGTTAACTGAAATATAGTTTTCTTTTAAAAGCAGTTTTCTCCTTTACTTTCTGTCTATTAAGAGTAAGATAAGGAGGACAAAATCAAGAGATGGGCATGTTGCCAAGTGACATATGTCTTAATATAATTAAAAAGAGCTGCCCTAAAACCCTGGTATGTCAGCTAGCGTTTTATGAAAATAGAAGTTAATTGTGCTCTTCTGTCCAACCGCTCCCAGTGATGATGCTTTTGAAACTGAGTGTCTTGACTGATGATACCTCTTTTGTCATTTGTGAAGAATTTTATCTGACTTCCCATGAATGTGTAGGTCACTTTAAAGTGTGGTATTTATTCCTGCCTAACTTTATCAATAGGGACTTAGAAGGGAAGAACATCTCTCATCTGGGTCTCTAGAGTGCAGCATTTACAAATTTTCTTCACTGAAAGGCAGAATATTTGTGTCAGAAAGCATTAGGATGCAGAGTGTAGAGGGAGGAGAAATTTTCTCTTCTTAGATAGCTGTAGTTATGAAAGATAAAGGCAATTTTCAGGACATGTTAATGTCATTCACAGGCACTGTAGTGACATGTCTCTATGCCAGCTGTGCAGAATTTTTGCTTTCTGCTTTCAACTGCTTCTACACTTGATACACAGATCATCACTATTGCACCAGCAATTCGATCCCTGAGCGAACGGCCAAATTTCCATGTTTCTAAATACTTTGCTGGCAGAGAGGAGATATAAACACCAACTCCTAGCCTTCAATTATGCTTGTAAATCCATTTTAAAGAGTGCAATGATAACTTTTTGACATACCTCTTAAGAGGCATATGGCCCAAACTAAATCACTCTAAAGAGACCACATAATCATAATCTTTGACATATGTGGCAGTGAGGAACAAAAAAACCCTGTTTGACTGCTTTGACAAAGTGAAAAATTTATCCGAATCTCACATGGCAAGAGATCAATAATTTAAAAGGTACTACTAAAGAAGGAATATTCTCATAGGCAGAGATCACATTTAAAAAGTGTAAACATAAAATATAGCCATGTGTTGTGTTGTAACATACATTTGTATTTTCATGAAATGTGTTTTCCTGCATTCATATTTCCATGTAGTAATGTTCAGCAGAACAGGACTGGTGGTTTCCAATTTTTTTTATAGTAAAGAAACCAATGCATAAACCACCTTGACTTTCTAAATATGAGCTGCTCTGCTTGGCTCTTTTGCCTTCATTAATTAACTAAAGTGGACATACTTTTATAGCTTACAGTCCTTAGTAGAGAAACATGTTTCTTTTAGTTTTTTAAAGGTATGGATTCGTAATTTAAAGCATAATAGTCTTCTTAGAATAAACCATTGAGAACTGACTTTTACCCTTACCATGCAAGAATGCAAGATTTTTTTTTTTTCTCTGTAGGTTTTGCTGTTTGGGAAGAATTCCTGTATTTCCACACTCTATTAATTTTAAACCTTTGCTGAGAGCAGCACTTCTTTTGTCATGTATCTTTTAAGCCTAGTCTGTTATTGTTTTGCTTTAAATGCAAAGTGTAGTGTACATACATATTGTTGTCTTAGATGTTCCTGTTCATTTTTATGAGAAAAAACCTACATGAAATTMATATTTTCATCTTATAAATCTTAACAATTTGATAAACTATTTTAAAATTATTTTAATTGTGAAATCAATTGCTTACTATGCTAGCAGATACATCTAATTTTTGTTATCATATTGAAAGCTATGTAGATATGTACACATGACTATAAGCTTATATATGTTGTATATACTTATAGCAACACATATATGACCTATATATAGCTACATACACACAAAATACTTAGCAAGAGTTCTAGTATTTCATGTTAATGTATCAAAATTCATGTTAATGTATCAAAATACTATTTTTCTTTTTCTTTTTGTTGTGTTTTGTTGAATGTAGATGGTCAGAAACTAAATTTATGACATGCGTTCTGGAATTCTAGGATGTTCTCTTTCTTACAGTTTTACATCCGTGTTGGTTATTTCACCTTCTGCTTACTTTCAGCTCTCTAATTCAGTTAATAGAAGCAGTATTTTGCTTTAATTTGTGGTATGTTGCTTGTCAGAATGGACTTTTTGATGTTTCAGTTTGACAAACCATACATAGCTTTTCTAAAATGCTTTTAAAAAGATGTCATCTCTTGATACCAAGTTGTCATTGTACTGCTGTCTTCAAGCATTTTCTGTTTGAAAATGATACCTTTGGATAGGAAAAAAACCCCTGTCATCTTTAAAGTCATCTTTAAAGTAACGAGGTATATCTCAGGGCAGCAGTAGTGGATTCTGTAATTATTTTTGAACTGAATGCGACACTGTCTTGTTSTATTTATTTATTTATTTGTTTTTAAAGGTCCTGAAACTATCCTAGTATTTTGAGACTTTCTGATGATTTTTTTTCCCCCCCCCACTAAAACACAGCCAAAAAGATGGCAGGAGTTAAAAGTGTCATTCCATAAAAATATTGCAGTGTTCTTTGTTGTCTTCGCTCTGTATTAAGAATCACATCTCTTATATGGCCTTCTTAAGAAGAGAAGTGAGTACCTTGAGGACAGGAATAATATAAGTGTGTATTTGTAGTTTAGTGAGTTCAAAATGCATTTCATCCCTTGCACAAAATACCCTAATTTTTCACATTAGTCGTACATACTGGATTGGAAAGATCTCTTTGATAGGCATGAGTAACCAGAAACTTGAGATGTGTACTAAATATAATTATATAGTATATATTTACTATATATTTACTATATAAATATAGTATATATTTACTATATATTTACATTATACTATATATAAATATATAGTATAATGTGAAGAAAAAGTGCAGTATAACAGCAAGTAATTCTGTACAGAGATACGTGTTTTCACATATTTCAGGCCTCACTAACTCCTGAGAGATGCACAAGAAATAAAGTTTCAGATATGAGCGAGGAAGATAGATAACAAAGTGAATGTCACAATATATATTTTTGAAAATAGCCTGACATGTAGCAGAAAAGGAATAAAAAATGGTCTTCTAAGTATTTGGGAAAAAAAAAAATAATGATCTTTATTCTGTTGCATCTGTGTGTTTTGCACTTTTGTGCTTTTGCACTTATCCCTAAAAACAGGATTCTTGTTGGGTAGAGCCAAACAGTACTTGTGTAAAATGCATGCTGGTGAAATTACTTCCCCATAATTTCATATCTATCATTCAGCACAGACTGTGCAACTGCTGTTGTCACAGGACTTCAGTGTGGGTTCTTGCTGTAACTGTGTTTTAGAGTTACTTTAAGACATAAGTTTTACTGTGTATTTAAAGTGGTGAATTGAGTACTTGTAACACAAACATTGACTAATACTTAATTTTGAATTTAGCAGACATCGTTACAGATGAGATCTAATGTAGAAGAACCAAGCATCAAGGTCTCATAATCGGAACCTGGAAAAAAAAATCTGGTATGTGGACAGTAAAAGATAGACATTTTACACAGAAATTTGAAGTGTTTTTGAGCTGTTTAAGTTGACCTGTCATATATAAAAATCTGGTCCTCAAAAATGGATATTCATCTCAAGTCAGTATGAGTAAAGGTCAGTGATTCTTTCTTCCTGTTGGATTAGGTCTGCAGAAGATAAATCCTGAAATACTGGAACATTTGTTTCACTCTCGTGTCACCCTTCTTTGTGCCGTTGACAAAAAGCTGCTGGGGGACCTTGCATCCAAGTGTCTTTAGGTGCTCTTAGTTCAGCCACAGAAGTTCTAACAGAGTCCAGACAGTTTCGAATCATTTCAGTGCCTGGTCATGGTTTAGAGGCACCAGAATTGTTGATGTGTGGGCGCTGGCTGGTGCTTGTGTGAGGCAAGGTGTCACTGCCACAGTGTCCCCGCACCACCTGCATCTTCCCTCTGAGCGAGTGAGCGCTGCCTCCGGACCTGGGGGCAGCACAGCTCTCCCATGGCAGATTGGGAGTGTGCCCTGAGGTCTTGGCCTCTGCTATAAACTTGCTCTACTGCAGGGTGGCTTGTACAGTAGATGGTTTTTGCAGGCAGTGTTTGTAGGGTGAGCATTCCCACGTGAAAGTGCTTGCATCTTCATCAGAAGTTATCTTCAGTTATCTAATTCTCTGTCATGAGGATGATGATAATGTCTTTCATGTTCTGACTCATCATGGTGGAGGTAATAGAAGGTAAAGTGGTGCTCGTTCAAGACACGTACAGGCTGAAGGCTGATAGTCTCACATAAGGGAATGTAATTATACAGATGCAAGACTTTTTTTTTAATCTGGACTTGTCTTGTTGAAATTCTTGGATTGAAATGTTTGCTTGTTTAGTTCGTGTCTCTACAGCGATGGGTGCCTGGTACCATCTCTTTTCTGGTGTAATTTGCGTAGATTGTATTTCTTGCTCAGAATCATGCAACTTAAGGACTAATTTTGAGGCAGGCCCAGAGCTTGGTGGGATCACTGTGCAGGCGTTTGACGCGCTGCTGCATGGGGTGTGCGGGAGCTGCCACGCAGAGCGGTGCGCTCCCCTTGTGTTGCACAGCTCTGGGGAGGCCTGTTGCCTGGTGCCGTCTCCGCGGTGCTGTGCATCCTGGGGGTTCTGACCGCGACCTTCGGCTTCAGAGCAGTTGTCGGCACYGTGGCCACCCCCCTGGGTGAGCAACATGGTGCTGCTGCGCGAATGAACACACAGCTCCGTCAGGCAGGTCATCAGCATCGCTGTGGGGCTCCCGCAGGACTGTGCCAGCTGTCCTTGCGGGTCTGGGACGCTGGGGACCTCAGAAGCGCACCACTAAGGTGCTGTTGTTGCCTTCTTGGGTTCACTGAGTGACAGGTAGTAGTTAAAGTATAAAAATACTGCATAAGAATGAAATGCTTAAGCTGAAAGTTAGAGGTATATAAGTTGAGATTTTTGTGAAGTTTAATTTATGTCTGGACCCAGTTTATTATACTTGGATATCCCTACATTTTAGCAAAGATTTTACCTAGGTTTTTAAGGCAATTTATTTAGCTTTATCAAGTTTCAGCGTATTAAATTTGGAAAGAGTGTGACTTGCTTTCTTTTTTAAATCTTTAGCTACTTTTGGTATTTTGTATTTTTATTAAGCATATTTCTATTTTCTTTTTACAATATAAAACTCTTTTCTTGAAAAAAAAAATTAAGGAAAACTTGTATGTCCTTTCTGTGTTCATTCTCATGGGGGATTGCTTTCCTTTACAATGGGTTCAGTTGCACTCAGAATTAGTATTCATTGACTATAGAAAATTAATTCCCTTTAATATGGATCTGGAAAGATAACTGAAATTTTGGGCAAAGCATTAAGAGAAACCAGCTGATGCAAATCACTGCACCTAGGAAATAAAAAAATCTTTTTTTCCCGTTTAACTTATTGAATATATCTATTATGGCTATGAGATGGTATAAAAAATAAGCTTTAGCAATAAATTGACTGRCTAAGCATACAGAAAAGCAACAAATGTTCAGTATATGCTCCTGAACTTAACAACAAGAACACATAACTTGTCATTTGTAAGGACTCTTTAGTCACAAAAGACATTAGATCTTCAGTTGAATTATTGCTAATCCTGACTAATCACTGTTTCAGGGATTATATCTTTGGTGTCAGCCATCTGCTGCAGTTTAGAGTAATAAACTAACTAAATATAATTAAGGTTTGCTTTATTTGAAAGCAAAGCAGCKTCTCTAGGAAGAGAGTATCCATCCACTTGTTCCAAAATTTATCAGAAATGCTACTATTACAGTTATTTTGTATATGACTTTAAAAAAGATAAAGACTGAAAACAGAAAAATGCCTRTTCCAGATATGCCTATTCCATTCCTTTCTCTCTCCCTTCCCTGCCAAGGCCAGCTCTTGCTATGCTCCCCATTGTTACTTGGCGCTGCATTACKGATTCGAACGGATGATTACATTAGTTAAAGCTTGGAAGTAGAGCGAGTTTTTAGTTTCTGTTGATTCAGCAATAGTATGTTGCTATATATTAGACAAACAAGGACTGTTTGTTCATATATATATATATATATATCCGTGATTTAGCTGTGATTATGTATGAAATAACTAAATGGTGAAATATTTACTTTAATAATGTTTTCTTACATGCAAGATGAAAAATAACAGTCCTTTATTGAAATTGAGTAGTTTTGATGGTTTTGTTGGGAAACATTTGGTAAAGATACAATTTTCAACCYTGAGTTGCAGTCCTGAGAATTCAGTTGAACCTTGAAAGAAAATACCTTTCCTTTTGCAAATGATTATTGTAGTTATCATTCAGTGAGCTACTCCTATAATATTAGAGGTAACAGCTTACCTGATGCATATTCACAACTGAATAAAAATCAGTGAGGTGTTTCTTCAGCTGTAGATAGAACATGTTAAAGTGTGGAAAAGGTTATATTTAGGGAGTTCTCAATTTAAAAATTGAGAATTAAATGCTTGGTAATATTTTGCATTGATAAGTAATTCTGAAGTAAATTATTTTTGTGACTTCTGCTGTTTAATTGAGTAGTAGGCATTTTTTGCACTGCCAGCTAGTTGGATTTTTGTATTTGCAGAATGCAAGTGTTCTCCTGAATGAGGAAGAGTTCTATGTAATAAATTGTTCCTCGAGGATTAAAGCAGGAAATTCTTTCAGTGTTTTTATTTGCAAAGAGACTGTTTGCAGTTTACCTAAAGAGTAAGTAGTTCCAGACAGCATACTCAATTTCTCTCATTAGCAGAATTTCYGGTTAGGGAAATTAATACTATTCTCTACTAACTAACAGAGTCCAGGGACTTTATCCTTTCCATAGATAAATTTTTGTTTGTTTGTTTGTTTGTTTTTCCTGGGTGAAACTTCAGTTTGATTTAGAATTAGTCATTTAGTAAATGGATATATTGTACCTTCCAAATACTTATTTTTCTGTGGTTGTTTGCTTTAGTACTTCCTTCTGCCTTTTAAGATGCATTGAGAAGAAGAAAGATAGATACACACATTCTATGTATAAGTATATATAGCTCTCAAACTTGTTTTCTAAATGAATATTTGGAAAGTCTTTGGTTTGTGTACCTTCAGAAGAGCTGTTTGATACATTATTTTCCTAAATTGATTAAAATGAATTTTTGAAAATGTCTTGTGCACATTGTACCATTGTACTAGGTCTGTGCTACAAAAGGCTACAAGATTGAATTGTATTTAAATGGTTTGTGCTCACTGTAAGTATTCTTGGTCTCCTTCGCACCTTGCTGCTTTTAAGTTAGAGAAAGGATGGTGCGTTTGAAGCTGAAGGAGACACCGGGGTTTTCACTGTTATCTGGAGTAGCTTTGATTTGTCCTATCATTCCTGAAATAGTAAAGTGCAACTGAAAGAGCGTCTTCTCCCACCTTACTTGCACTCTCTTCCTCTCTTGACCTCAATTTTGGTTCTTGCAAATTGAATTAAACTCTACTACCACTATGCTTAGGCATCCATTTAAAATACACAGTTCAGTGAAATAAGCCAAATAATTTTGATCTAAGTAATTCTTTACGCAAAGTGTGCCTTACAGAAAAGGGTGCCAGCGTGTTTCGGGGGTGTTTATACTTAAAATATCCCGCTGTGATATCTGTGTCCCTGCCTAGCTTTAGAGGACATGCCTTTTTGGCAGGCTCTGTAGGCTTGTGAAAGCCTGGCCTTTGCCAGGGAGCAGCAAAAGCAGGGCTGAGAGGGATGAGCCTGGAGTTCCCGGGGAACCTAGTGCGCGAGATGCCCTGCCCAAGAAGGGCATGGCCTCACAGGTGCTGAGCCTGATGGGCAGAACAGGGTGCTGGGACCAGGACCTGATGGTCCCAGACAAGGTGAGGGATCACGGGCTATCCAGTAGTCTCATGAGGAGCAGGAGAGCGTGCTGAAGATGAGGCGGCACTGTGGGTATGAGGGGTCCAAGGTTTGGGCTAGAAACACAACTGAAGTCAGACATATGCACCCTGGCTCAGGTGAGTGCCCCAGGCCTGAGCTGAAATGGAGGCCCTGGTCAAAGGGTGCTGGTGCCAGGTGAGGCCAGTCAGGGCAGTTGATGCATCTGGTCAGAGTTGGCAGGTATTTAGGAGGACCCTTGTGGGAAGGCATTGGTTTGTAGTTGATATCGAAGTTAAAATGTGCTAGTTGCAGAAGCACTGCCAATTCCCGTACTTTCTCAGTTATGCGCAGCGTACACTTTAGCCTGACAAAATGTAGACTGATGTAATGTAGTTCCCATCTGAATATCTTGATAGGAACCACAGACAAGTCCAGTGCTGCTCATGAGATGGGTTCTCTTGGTGATTTAATTACGTGCTGTAGAAGATAGACATTTATCTTCTCTTCTGTAGATATGGAGTCTGGAGAGCGGATATCGTTGTCATCAGCTTCCTCTGCTGCAGTTACTTCATCTCCAGCCTCTTCTACGCCTTCCGTAGCTTCAGCGGTGTCAAAGGGTGGCCTTCCCTCTGGAGCATCACAGAGTTCCCCACTCAATGCATGTGGTAAGCCTTGCTCAGTCACCTGCTGCAACATGATGTCAGTATTTGCCAGCTTTTGTAATAAAGTTGTTATTGCAAGATTGAATACAATGTGGTGCATTAAGGACTTCTTGGTTTGTTTTGCTTTGTTTGAAGGATAAGAACTGCATAATCCACAAAACTTCAAGTCATGGTATTCCACTACTCTTCAGAACAAACTTGTTTCTTTTCAGTCTCCAAACTGAAAAACAGCAACCTGGAATTGTTCTAATATTTGCAGTTTCATGGGAAGATGAGAATGAAAACTTCTGTGTACCTACAAATAGGTCAAAATGATATATAATTTATTACTCAAAGCATTAACGAGCAAAACTGTTTAACTGAAACTTGAACAAATGAAAAATTTGTCTTTATTTTTCAGTATCCACCACCAGAAATTCAAGTCATAAAGATTATTTGTCTGTGTTATTAGACCCTAGTGTTTGAAACTTTTCTGTGGTGGTTACTCAGAATGTCACAAGAGTTAAATTCCCCTATGGCTATAAACTCAAAATCTTAAACTGAGCATTTATAAGACTTAATTCCTTTTCCTCTTTTGTAAGTATTAAAGCATCTAATTTTAAGTGTAATGTCATTTTTATAGAGAATATATATTTTCTCTAACAAAAAACTAATTTCAAGGAAGATGAATATAACTCAAATACTAAACTGTCAGATTTTGTCTTCATCAGAAAATCAAGAAATTCCTTTGCTTAGATAATAAGTATGAAGTAGAATGAATTACTCTACATACGCATATAGTTCACTATTTCTTCATTTTATTTTCAGTCTCTTTCTGAAAATAATTTCATTTTTATCTGACAGCTACTAGTTATTGTTTCAATAATTCCTAGTAGTCATTAATTGTTCCCTTTCTTTTTATTTTTTTAAACAATGAAATCCTTCTGAGAATTTTAATAAGAATTTTAAAAAGATCTTAGGACCTTTCATATTCTTAAAGGTCATCTAGAACATAATTTTCTTTGTGTCTTGTCTCATCAGTTTTATTTATGTGTACATCCCTTCCTCCACCTGGCGTAGCACACTATGCCTTAAGATTTAGAAGGACTCTTGCATCCACTATAAAGAAGTATACACAGTACAAGAAAAAAATCACAAAACTGTTTGTGCTGTCAGGAGCGGTTGAAGACTTGTTTTTATGAATGACCTGTGTCTGGAATTGCAGTTTCACGGAGCCAGTACTACTTTGAATTTACAAGTTAGAAAGTTACTCTTTCTAAGGCTTAGAAGATGAAAAGCATCTTAATCTGTACCTTAGATTAGAGGGGTTCTTTTTATTATTCATTCCACTTGTTTTCTTTGCAGTAATGAACGCTCTACTCTGTTCAGTAGTTTCTGTAATGAATTTTGTTGCCTATCCTGCCAATTTCCCATGGTACATGGTGAATTAGGACTGGGAGTCTTGATGCTATGCCAGGAAGTTTATGTTAAAAATAAATTACTCTGATATTTTCTCAGGTAAAACAGACAAATTGTGAAACAATTATGGAAGCTACTGCATCTGTATAGTTGGGGTTAGATGCATTAACAGTGAGCAAAAACTGATAGTTTAAGTTGTCAATGTAGCATTAATTCCTGAATAATTGAACCATTCCAGTGAAGAGGATAGATTATTTGCTGTCTTCTTATTTGCCCATTGCTGAAATTAAGAAGGAACATTGTAAAAGAAAACTAATTCTGGAGAGAGGTTTACATTCATGCTTATGAAAAAGGAAGACTCTAGAACTTTTTTTACATGCTTTAACCAAGTATTGTATCTTTGAGGGGCCAAACCACTCTAATCTTGAATCTGATTTCTCCTGAACAAGTCATGGAAGATGACTTTAAACTGTGAACATAAATATGAAAACTTGCAGTATGTTTTTAATTGATAAATTGCACAATTTTCTGTGTTGTTTGCTTACTTGTGTTAACAAAAATCTTTTAAATAGAAACCCTAATTTTTCTTTTCATGTCTTGATAAAAAAAATTTTTGTGTCGAGCTTGTAGGTCTTTGTACAAAGTTTAAAAGAAAAAAAAGATTTTWTAAAAAGAAAATATGTGAGTAATAAAAAATAAGCATCTAATTATACTRGACCTCGGAAAATTATCATATTAAGTTTCTTTAAGAAAATGAAAGAAAAAATAGGGGATGGGGGAAAAAAAAAGAGAAGGTACTTGTATAGGCATAACTTGGATATTTCTATATTTTTAAATTGTCTTAAGACTTGATACAAGGACTATACAGATAAATGGACAATTTTGAATGTGTCTTGAACATAAATTTTAGCTTTATTTGTAAGGTAAGTCTTAAGTTGAAATCATTTTTAAAATCAATTTCAGTACAATGATTTCTGGATGGATTTCTGGATGTTAGTGCTTTAAAGGAGGACATTGTATTGAAATACTGGAGTAGTTATATTAAAAGGCATCAGGCATCATGTTTTAAAAGACTTATAAGAACAATTGATATTTTTGAAAATATTACTTTACTAGATCGGTGTTCTGCCTACATTCCTTCTATACTTTTGTGTTCTGTATACTTGTTCCTTAGAGTGAAACATTTTCAGAGTTTGCGTCTAACTTGCATACTGGTTTCCAAAATAGCAATGTTGTTAGTCCTTCTTGAAAATTTTGTTCTAGAAATTTAATCCAAGATATGCTTCTTTTTTAACCTATGAATTATGTAGGCAAATGCAAAATCAGTTCTGTGGAGTTGCATGTTCATGTTGTCTCCTTTTTTGCTGCTATGATGACATGTTAAAGAGTTCATTAAAATACTAAACCAWTTTTTTTTTAATTATTCTTCGGTACAGTTTTTAGCTAGTAGTAGCTAAATTAGATGATCATTACCTGGGTTTATGCAACTGTTTTCAGAGATTAGCCATGGTTCGAGCTTTACACTGGGACCATTTACCAGTAGTATGAAATCTCATGTGTACARTTTGGAAGACCTAAGGATGGTTTCTGGAAGGCAGTAAAGGACAAGCTTTGGTAGCACCATAATGAACGGAAAACAACAGGAAAGTTGAAAGCACACAGGAGTTTGTCATGTTAAGCGGTTTTCTAGATTCTCTGGGGAAGTTTGAATGCCCTTGGCATTGCTGCTATTAAAAATATTTGGTAATCTTAAAATTTTGTTTATTGGCTCACTGATGTTTTTTATTTTAGGGCATTAAGTATTTATTGCCCTTCTAGTTCTTTTGAAAAGGCTTGTTATATTGCACCATGAAGTTCATTAATATTAACAAAGGCATTCATAGTTATTGCTCTGTGTTACCAAGCACCAGTATTGTAGAAACAGATTCTGGCCTTTGGAGCAATACGTTACACCTTTCATCTGTGTGGTGCCTGGTAGAATTTCCGAAGCTGTGCTCAAGTATACAGTAAGCTAGTAATGCAAAGGTTCAAAAGAATTTTAAATAAAATACAGTATGTCCTGTTAGAATATTGGTGTTTCTGTCAAATAAGAATGACTGTAAACAACTTGAGGGGAAAATGTCATTACAGTCCAGTTTGTTTATAAATATTTTGAATCCATTTGCCCTCTGCTTTATTCTTTCAATATTTCTAAGGACATAAAAACCAAAGGCTTTTGTTTTCTTACCACATCAGGTAACCGCACAAATAGTAAGATATTTCTTTAAAGGCCATCATGTGAATACTTTCATGTAATATGCAAATGTAATATAAAGTTACTCTTTATAAGTGATGGGGAAAGTTGATTGATATCACAAGCTTTAAGGATCATTGTAAAGGTTTTAACTTGACCTATCTTAAAATTATTTTCAGAATAAGAATCACCATGATAGTGACAGACAGGAGCAAGTGTTAATACAGTTTTATGAATGAATGTCGTACATGATGAGATTTTTATTTTGATGTGTTAATTTGCTACCTGAAATAAAAGAAGACATTAAGAACCTAGTTTAGCAAACATGAAAGCAAAATACATGTTTTATAAACTGAAGCTAAAAGCACAAGGAAATATTAGGTATGTGCATCACAAATAATTATTAGTGTCAGTGAAAATAAATGTAAATCTGTGCTTATAAGAATTATGCACTTCAGACTGGAGTCTGAAATCAGTGGACATATTTCCTTGCATAATATCTAGAATATTTTCCATTGCACCCTGTTGTGCCTAATGATTAATGAATGAAAAATTCTTCATAAATTCTGCTGTGTTTATAGTACCTAGTATGATCAGATATTGCAATCAGAAGATTGTTCATAATAGTCAACTGTTAGGAAAATCTAAAAGAAGAAATAATGTTAGTAAATAAGTCCAAATAAAGGTTCTGTGTATAAAATCCAGAAAATTGCAGCCAACTTGCACTGGCCATGGGTCAGCTGTGTCTCTTCTTGCATACTACACTATATGCATTACAAGCAATAGGCCATACTATTTGTATTAGGCATCAATTAAGCAATTGTCTGTCGTGAAAATTAGAGTGTAATTGGAGACTATGTAATGGATACTAGACAATAGACTGTCAGTTGTGCGAATTGAAGATCCAAATCTTTCAGAGACAGATGTGCAGTCCGTGTTCCTTAGCAGCTGCCTGACCTTGTCATTGGTGAGATCTCCCTGACAACAAAAAGCCAAAAGATTTCTTCTTAGGTTTAATTAATTAACTAATTAATTAAACAGGGGAAGGGAGCAGGTAGGTTAGATAAATCCAGTTTTAACAAGCTRATTGATGTTTGGGGTTGTAGGCTGCTGTAGGTCACCTTGCCCTACTTTAGAAATGCAGGCAACCCCTTTGCTCTTGTACAAGTCTTGGTTTGAAAAAATATCTTTCAACTTCATTCACTGCTATCATATACACTCTATACCTAGTCTGTCCTCTTTCACATTTTTCAGCATTGCAAAAAAAAAAAATTGAGCGTTGATTCATGCTGAGAATTAATGCAAGCTTTGTACCTCTTACCTCATTTGCTGTATTTTTCTCTTTTAGTGCTATTCTTAGTCATAGAGATGAGATCAGATTGCTCACAGAGTAAGGGATAAACTGACGTTTGACCCTGTGCCCATCTATTATCATGATTTTATGGAATATTTTGTGTGTAAAATTGCTAATGCAAAAATCAATAAGAGAAGACCTCTGTATGAGTGCTTGTTTTACACAGGGTAAATAGTGGACTCCAAATGGCGTGAACTACTTGTWTCCTTCCTTTGCATACTGATTTCTGAGTAATAATACAAGAAATAATTTTGCTTTAGACGAAGAGTACATGGAGGTAACAGTTGTAGAGTTTCTGAATTATACTTTTCTGTCTGAGAAGTGTTGATTACTGTTCCTAATACTCAAAGTGAATTCATGAAGTAAGTCAAAAAATGAAAGATTCTAACAAGAATGTTCTAAAATGAAGGCACAGAGTATGAGAAAATCCTATAGTTGTCTTCCAGTCTTGTGCAGCCGTCACTCAGATGAATCTAAAGGAGGATATTCCTCCAACAGCAAAAGAGGAGGTTGGCTTAACAGAGCTGGAATATGCAATAAACTTGAAACCAAGTCCTTCAAGATGGGTTTTGTGGATCAATATTTGTTGAATAATATTTACAAGTACAACGATGAATATATTTGTGCATATACGTGATACTTTTTTCTTTTTTATATAATTTATTCGGCTACCAATAATTTTGTAAAGCTTTTCGTAAATTTTCTTGTTTTATCTCTGAAGGGTGGTGAGGTTTTTTTTTTTTTTTTTNTTTTTTTTTTTTTTTTTTAGTATTTTTTAATCCATAGATTTTTTGAGACATCTTTCATTGGTCTTGTTTTTGGGGGAAGATGTTGACACTAGGACATACGTGATAAAAATTGGCAGAAAAATGAATGGATTCTTGTTTAGGTTTGTCTGCTGTCCATCTCAGCAACTTTACTTTTTCAAAGTAAAATTGAAAAAAACCCTAAAGTTTTTACTGATGTTCATTCATTCGTACCATTGGTTGTATAATTTTAATGCTTATTATGCTTACTATTGGCTGTAATGCCAATATTAAAACCTCTTATTTGGAAGAGCTTTATTGTAATCCTGTTCAGTTATTTGACATGTATTTCTGTGGAATTCAGGATGTGATGGCCTTTGCTTTTACATTTTTTCTAATTAGCATAATTTTATTAGATTATGATTATTTCTATTATTTAAAAAAGGAGATACTGAAAGAAAATAGTGGTTGAACTACATTGTTGAACATAGAGAGGGAATTTTTGTTAAATTTTGTTTTCTGAACCAGTGAATCACCTTATTGACCAATAAGGTATGTTTTATTGACCAGTAAGGTATGTTTCTTGGCATGAACTTTTAACCTAAGTATATTTACTTTCTAGGAAAAAAAAAAAAATCCATGAAAAAAAAAATCCAGACATATACTTTATTTTGGATGATTTTTAGTCTGTATTCCTATGGTTAACATTAGATTCTCTGCAGACTTTGGATTGCTTGTGGAAGAAGTAATTGGATGCTATGAGTTCTGCCACGTGTTATATTCACTTCTGTTTAGTTCAGTAGTGTTCAAGTTGCCAGACCAGATTACACTGTTTCGTAGACTCTTGTGTTCTATTTTCGGGAAGTATTTATGCAAGGGTAAGACTTAATGGAGTTTAGCACAAAAGTTGTTCACAGGTATTCCACTGTTACTGTGTTCATTGTCACTGTATAAGCCTGCTCACTAATAAGAGGTAACCCATATGAAGTTTGAGAAAATCCTTTAATCTTTTCAAAGCTTTTTTTTTGTTTTTTGTTTTTTTTTTCCATAAATTGAGTATATTGAATAGTTGAAAAGTAGTTTAAGAAAAAAAATTGTCTTGTTGAGAATCTTTTTTTGCCATGTTGTTCATGATTTTGCTTCGTTTACTCTGAAAAATATTGAGATCTTACTAGCATTAATCGTATTTCTAACTGGTCGTGTTTGTCTTTATATTGCGTAGCACTAAATCAGATAAGAGATATGTGAGGGTGCCTCTACTCTGAAGAGTCAGCAGAACTGCAGTGTGATTGTTCTTCTAGAACTTGGATCTTGTGGCAGATAGAAAAAAAAAAAGTGCTGCATAGAACCTTGAAATAGACCTGACGAAAGACGGTCTTTGGATAGAAAGAATGAATCCATTATTACGGACAGGAAAATAAGCTTTGCTGAAAAAGGCTTTCCTGTGGGCTTTCTAGTTGTTCTGCTGTTTCAAATCACTTTCTGTTCAGTTTCTTCCTGCAAGCAGAAACACTATATGTACGCACACACACGCACGCATATATATATATAGCTTGTTCTGATGAATTTCTGAGAAAGGGGTGAAAAACTATTCTTTTTTCCCCCTTTTTGCAGAGCCATAAGGTAGGTAGCAGGTTGGTGTTCTTTACATGTCTTTATCTGTTAGGAAAAGTGACAGATACATGATGATCATTGGAGTTTAAAGCATGCAATATACGCAGCAGTAATGGGAAATACGTGGGAATACGAAAGTTTTTCTGGAAGCTCATATAGATTACTTGAAAGAAGCTCTAGATGGTCTTTATGCTTACACCTGTAAATAGTAGCAAATACATAGGAAATGTCAAATTTAAGGAAAAATCATAGCACAGAAGGCTGTCAAGATTTCTGTGAATTAAGAGTTGAGAAACCAGAAAAATCCATAGTCGGTGGAAAGAATTACTATTTGCAAGTATGTGGTTTAATTTTAGGTATCTTGTATCTGTCACACATGCATGTAAAAATAGCACATGAAGTCAAATTATAAGCAAGTTATAAATAATTTGCACTAACGTACCTATGGAAGTATTGAAGGAAATGATTGAGGCAGTACAGATTCTTCTTATTTTTGAGTAGTATGCATTTGTATGTACAAATCGTAGAAGTCCTCTAATAGAAATGTGTGGCACAGATCCCTAATGTTACTGACCCCAGACTTCTGTTTGTTCGTATATGTTTGTTTTCTGAAGAGAGCCAAGTGGCAGATTGAAGACTTTTTATAAATATAGCTGCTACCTTGATCAGGTAGTTCTTTTTTTCTTTGCCTTTTTTTCTTAAAAGAGGACTAGACCTTAGTCGTCTTTGTACATTATTACTCAAGTCTGCCTATTTGAAAGATACTTGTCTTGCTTCTAGAACAGAAGTATTTTGAGGAAAAAAACAAAAAGCATCTTTAGCTATAGATTAGAGGCTCTCAAATCCTACCCATCCCACCCCTAAAAAAGCAGACTTCCAAAAATGAATTCTTAGCAGTTATAGCATATGTAAACTTGTTGCTTTAACTGCCCTGCTTAAGTCACTCAAACATGTTGAACATGAAAATTTTTCTTCTTCTTTTGTCAAGTATTTTATGAATTCTGCAGGCAGTTGGGAACTTCAGAAATCTCTGGAAATTATAGACAAGTCAGTTTAATGTACAGTAAATTGTGTGGGACCCTAGCTAAAGAGAGTGAACCTAATATTTTAGGACTATAATAGCTGTTTTCACATTTTCGCAACTTGTACAAAGCAAAATTACTGAATTTGCCAGAAATTCAATTTAGTATGTTTATTACAAGAAATGATTGAATGTAGAAGTACCAAAGGATATGTAATTTGATTGTGATCAATTAAATTTTCTTTAATTTTTTTTTTTCTAAAACTTGCTTACACACATTTGATTTTCATTATCAAATTGTCTGAAGGTATTGAGGTCTTTCATTATATTTCCAGAACCATGTGCAASATTTTTTTACTTCGTATATTTCATTACTAGTTTGTATAACATCTGGTTTGCAGACCCCTTTTGGTATCTGAAATGGGAGTTTTTAAATATATATTAAGAGTAGATACACCAAGTAGTCCAGCTTATAAAAGGATCTTACTCTGTTTCTGAACTCACTGTGTTCAGAAAAAGGCTGTTTTTCTGTTTTAACAGAAATTGCTGTGGAAAACACACTCTTTTCTCCACTTTTATTTCAAGTATTTTTTGTTAGGGTTATGATTTTTTATTTAGGGTTATTAATATCTTCAAATATGTTCAGTGTTACAGAAATAGAATGAATATTTTAAAAGATACTAGTTTATTTAAAACTATTTTATTTAAAATATATAACATATATAGCTATATACAGTCTTAAGAAAAAAAAAAACAAACTTTGGGGTGGGCTTCACATGATGTAGCATGTTTGTCAAGTGTTGTTTTTTCCCCTCAGGACGTATATTCAGAGCACCTGGGGATCAGCCGTGCAACCTGCCCACTGTGTTGAATGCCTTCCCAATGGTCAGCCACACAGGCCTTGGTTTGCATGCAGCCAGCTCAGGGCATTCAGAGTTTGGTGACTTGGGGACTCTTGGTACACCCACAACCTTAGCAGCACATCCCCAGCTAGCATCTTCTCCAGGTAAAAAAATATTAATTAAGAATATTAAACTTAAGAGAGTTCACTGTCCTCATCCCCTAGACAGACTTTGATTGGATTTTACATCAGCAAGGAGGTGGTGTGAGTTCTCTCAGAACTAGGCTTGGTTTAAATCCAGAGCAGTATTAGTAAGAGGAAAGAGAAGAATGGTTTGGTATTTCCTGAGTTTCTTACAACAGTCTTTCTGTAGTGTTCTTCTAAGAACCGTGTAAATCAAATAGTGCATAAGTTATTTATTCTTTTGATCACAGCTTAACAGCCTTCTTATTACCTGGATGTGTTGATTGCCTAAYCACGATGTTAGAAAGTACTCAACTAGTACTAAAATGGGACCTGTTTTCCATTGTAAATGTGATTTTTTTTTTGTTTGTTTGTTTGTTTTGATACTAGTGAAATTCTGTCTAGACTTAGAAAAGTTTTTTTTTATTTCTTTTTTTGAGCTCAATCCATACTCAATAGGTAAGAAGACTCAATCATTTTTCTACATCTGTTGATGATAGACTTTGGGGAAAGTCTCAAAAATTCTGAAGATACTTTTTAGAAAAGAAATGGAAGTCAAATAGGTTTCATCAACACATTGAATGTTGGTGAATAGAAGCCTAAGATGTAGTTCATGTATGTGCTTGTACATCTGAACTGCTCTGTGACAGGGAAATTACACATTTAATTTTGAAGGAGGGATTGACTCAACCTGTTGGCATCAGTGGGACTGTGCCAGACGGGGCAGCTCTGCTGGATGTCAGTTCTGTGCTCCTGGACAGCCTTGTGGCAGGACAGAATATGCCCAGGGTGAATGGGAAACTAGAGAGACTCAGATGTGTGGAAGTGTGGAGTTATCATGGGTGTTGGGGTCCTGTTTAGGATTGCCTGGTACAAGGTATTTTTTTGTTTTGTTTTGCTCTTTTTTGTTTGTTTTTATTCTGTTTTTGCTAGCGCCTTTTAAGTTCAATTTAATGGGATTTAGCACTGAAAAAAATTTCTGAGGAGAGGCTTCTTCTTAAATAGGGACATCCTCTAATAAAATTAAGAAGACTGATTATATACTGGTTAAAAAGAAACAAATATTTCAGTGATTTCTCTTAGCGTTGTTTTAAGATCTGTTTGTCATGAAGGACAATTTTGCGCTTATGCTAAAGGCATAAAAGCAGAACTTTGTTAATAGGTGGGTAATGATACCCTGTATATGTAAGTAGTCAAACCAAAAACATCTGAAAGATATACATGTAGAGATGAAGTAAGGAGAGGTAATTTCTACTAAAACTAGGCAGTATATTCATAGTATAATGTATTAATTCACTGATTTTTCTTATACAAAATCAAACATTCAGTTGTAATAGCCATCTGATAGTACTAGTGCAGTAAAAATAGTAAATACTTATTTAAAGTTGTTGTCAGAAATAGTAATTGCTCATGGTTTCTTTTGTTTTTAGTCTGTAAAATAAACTTTCTTCATTGAGAAAGGATTTTTTTTTTTTTTTTTTTTTTGTGTTTGCATTCTTAAAGTAGGAATGAAAGAACATGTGCATTTGACAATGGTCTGGCGTTCTCTAGTATTCTTAGGTGTTTCTTAGCTGGCAGTGGAGATGCAGCTGAGCTCCTGTCTGTGGTGATGCTTTTCTGATTAAGTACTTGTGTCTGTGTAACTCTGGATGGAACTATTTTCATTTGCTGTCTTAATACTAGACAGTCTTTTCTGTACACCTTGATAATACCACATGTGGTCAATGTAGGAAGTTATCTTGGGCTAGCTATTTGTAGTATTGTAGTAGTGACCTATGGTGTTTTACAATTTCAGTGTCCATTTACAGTGTCAGATTAAAGTTTGATTTTACTGACTTTCTTTGAATGTCATTTATGTATCCATTCATAGTCCTAATTAGATGTGTGCAACATCCTTACTAGCCTGGAGCTAATAATATAGTATACTCTTCTTAACAACATAGGTAATGCGTGTGTCTAAAACACAATAGAATTTCTATGCTTCTGGCACAGTTTTCGTCTAAATAATGTACAAAAATTGATAATTTTCTGTTTAAGAAGTGAAGCATTCCAGTGAGCCACATCACCAGTTCTGTGCATTCTCAGCTAATCACAGGGAAATTATTTCAGGTGCTGCTGCATTGAGTGACTCTCTGGTCTATATTTCTGTTTTTAAAAAAAGATATTTGTATATAGGAAGCCCTAAAGAAGTAATTTTCAAGACAATAAATACAATCAGAGAATCATAGAAATCAGAAAAAAACTTACTGTTCACCTAGCTTTCTGTTTTATAGAGCTGTAGATTGGTAGTTTTGTAGATTGTTCCTTTCTATGTAGTGCTTCAGTGTTGCATTATGAAGTTTTCACTCTATGACTCAAAAGCCTCTTTACTAATTTGATACTTCAAAAACAAAGCAGCACAGTATTTTAGTAACTTTTTTTATGAATCAACCATACTAAACCATTGACCTCAGTGAAGACTGTAGCAAAGCTGCATGTCCATTGTAGGACCTATGTAGTCACCATCTCTTCAGGTAGTTTAATGGTTGTATATTCACTTGCTTGTCAAATTTAGGTTTAATATAGTTGAAACCTGTTTCTGGTCTTCGTCAGATTTGCATTCTTGGGTTATGTTTTTGAATCTTCTGCTTTTGGTAATTTGATATGATGCCTGGTTTAGTTTTAAGTGGTAGTTGTGTTGGTTTTGAAAGACATCTACAAGAATGTTTTTCTCCTGGCAAATTATTATGGTTATGAGCTCCCTGTCTGTCTGTCTCTCAAATGGGATCCACTTCTAAGAGTTCTTTTTTACTCTTGGAAACATTTAAAAAGATTCTATTGGAATGATACTGCATTTTAATCTCTTTGAATAGTTAACCTATTCACATGTTCATCCCAAAATGTTGTTACTGCTGCTGTGGCTGTGAAATGAAAGAGGTTGCTTGGGATAAATTCATACAACCCTCTTGTGACTCACATGTTACCGCRGAATTATCATTAAAGCACACGATATGGTATCTTTTATAGGGCTGTTCAGCAGTGCCTTATAAACAAAACATAGTTAGTTTGGTCTTGCAGAATCTCAAAAAAGAAATCTACGTTAGAGAGTTATATAAAAACTAGTTGCTGCTGCTGCAAAGAGCTTCTGAATTTAAATTTGTAAGGAGCATGTCAAGTCACTTAAATTTCATTTTCTTGGTGGGGAGTGGAAGCTATTCACTTAAGTTGAAAGTTAGAAATAAGAATAGAAGCAAGTTGTGTAAGTATTAGACTGTTCTTTAAAGATACTATTTTCTGCTAAGCCACTTGAATTTATGTAAGCAGCAGCATATCACAATTTAGCTGCATATATGATTGTGCAACATCTATTTTATTAGGCATGTTACAAAAGAGGAAAAAAAAAAGGAAGAACGAACAGATTAACAGATTGCATTGTTAGATCCTGTGTCAAACTCCAGAGTTAGAAACCTCTTGGAGCAGATATAGAACTACACAGTTTAAGTAAAACTGCATTGAAGTCTTTATCAGAATGAGTTACATGACTTGAGAATTCTCACAGAAAATGCATGCTATTTATTATGGTAATATTTTAATAAGAGTTCTGTTTTTTCTGTTTCTCATTAGAATTTATATAAATCTGCTCAAAATTGTTTTGTAAGGATCATGCTTAGAGAAATATGTGATTAGAACAACTGAAGTTTGTTTTTGTTTCTCTGTGGTGCAGAATGGTGGAGGACAGCGGATGTGCACTCTCGTTCCGGGGCAGCTTTCTTCCCACCCCTGTTGGGGATCTCACCGCTGTTTGCGCCTCCCACTGATTCTACTTCTTTCCACTCAAGAACTACAGGGAAAAATAATCGAGGCAGCATAGAAAAAGGTAACAGCTCAAGTTGTAATGTGAACAAATTTGTATTTATCTTGTATGTATGCGTAAAGAAATGGCATTTGAGCTTTACTTTCATGATCATTTTTCCTATTCTTAAACAATTCTTAAGATTTAATATTATCACATGAATATGAGATACAAATATAGACTGTCACTAGATTCCTAATACCTTTTCTACTAACGTCTCCCTCCTCAATTACTCTTTGATAGTTTGGCATTGAGTAGTAAGTCTTATTTTTCTCTTAAAGTTTTTGGCTTGATTTTTGGAGTCCGTGTACTTCCATAGTAAATAGCCGCCTTCTGCTTGGAGAAAATAGGCACCATGTAGTTGTTTGTCAGGTGGGTGAAGGTATAGATGGAGAAATAGGGTGACAGGAGTACAGTAAGGGTAGCCTAGGGACATTAAAAAATTTCCTTGTGTTGCATCTCTCTTCAAGATGCAGTATGAATTCATCAAAAATGCCTTTTAAGTTTTTGGTTACTTTTAGGAACTGATGAGTGTTCCAGAATCAATCTGATACAAATTATGGAATTAAAGAATATCAGATTTGTTTGTTTTGGAGTATCTTCATGAAAGCCATTTTTCTTGTTGGGTAATTAAGCATGTTCCTGCAGATAGGATTTCCGCAACTTCACTTTTCCCACCCACTCTATTTACATATTCTCATACTCGGTATTTTTTGTACGGTTTTCTGTGGAGGTGGTTAGTACTCCAGATTGGAAGCAAACTGTCCTGTGAGGCTTACTGCAATGTATATTGTGGGTGTGTGCTAGTGTGTATGTGGTTGTGTGTGCTGATGTATATGTATTTTTTTCCTGCAGCATATTGTCATGGTCGAACTGTGAAATAGTTTATGCTTGAAAACAGACAAGTTCTTTTTTTCTGTCTTTTTTGGACAGAATTAAAATATTTATCCTTTAAATTATGAGTATTCCATACTTTGTGATTAAAATAAGTTCATAAAAACTCTTCCTGGATGGAAGATCCTGGGATCTTGCTATGATTTTGTGAAAGCTAAGTTAGTGTCACTAGAACCTCTCAAAGAAAGTGTCTTTTATTTTATATTTTGTATATGTCACTTTATAAAATCTGTATTCTCAAGGCGTAAATGGATCATTGAATGGGAACAGTGCCACAGCAGTATCTGGTATCAGCACATCAGTACTATCAACTAGCATTGCCACAGCCACAGGACAAGTGAAGCCGATAACCTCAGGAGCAGGAGGCCGCAAATATAACCATGAGCAAAGTAAAAACCAGATTTTGGATGCCAGAGCTGACAAAATCAAAGATAAGGTAAATAAACTTTCAGTGCTGCAATCAAAAAAGAAGTTAAGGTAGCAGATGTTCTTAGTGTGCCTGATGTAGGTTTTTTTGTTCTGTKGATTATGCCTTTGAGCCAAAAGATGGTAGCATTAACACTGGTTGTACTAGGTGATAGCTGCACTGGCTAACACTGGAAGGAATTTATAATATCAAAGTTTAGACATAAATAAAATTTTGAGACCTTAAAAGTATTTCTCGGAGTATTCTCATATTTATAAGAAGTAAGTGTTATTGATGGCCATGATTCAGCAAAGTTAACCAGCTGTGGAATACTGAAGACATGAGTAGTCTCATTCAGTTGGGAAAGCTACTTGGGCACTGAGGCAAACAGTGCTTGAAAACTTTTCTACTCTTGGAACCAAAATTAGATATGGCCAAATACAAGAGATTGGACCATATTAGAGGCAGAAAAAGTTATTCCATGCCAGCAGCCACCTAGAATAAAGTGTTGTATTTTACAATATTTATATTCAGTTTTGGTTTTATGAGTCAGTTGAGCCTTTGGCTTATTTCCTCTTTTCCATCTTAACATTACCCACAATCCTCAAATTTGAATGTTTCTAAATTAAATATAGACATTTTCAGAGCGTACTGCATGTTTACATCCAGCCAACTGCATAAAATCAGCTATTAACTCTAAAATGGTTAATTATATTTTTCTAGTGATAGGACAGTATATTGACAATACTGAAATTATTAACATAGAAAATAACAGTTTCTCTGAAAAAGTTCTTCATACATTCAACCAGATCAATTTTTGAAAGTGTGAAGATAGCTGGAGATGTTTATGAAAATGAGTATGGGAAATTTGTTTTCTTAAGCACTTCTTGTGTCCTGGACATGTATGTGCAAGGTGCAGCTTTGCTTCGATGATGCAGAAGTAAAGCATTTCTCAGATGACTTCTGCAGTAACACTGACAGAGTAACTACTCTGTCAGATGTGTGCCTTTGTTACTGCAGTTATGTGGAATATCAAATTAAAATTACGATCATTCAGTATCTCCAAATACCTTCCTAGAAAGTTTTATCTAAATTAGTGAGAAAATTCCTCTGTGATATCTTTTTCATCATTTGTTTTATTCACAGCATTTGGCTGGCTTTGTTACTATGTGTGTTAGTGAAATGTTCACCTCTTACTACTTTCAGTCTCATTGTTCATCATCGTTTGTCTCTCTTGCTTTGTATTATCTTCGTTGTTTAAGTATCAGCTTTATATCCTTGATACATTTTCTTTTGAATCCGGTGCTAGCTGCTAGCTGCAAACTTCAGTTTTAATGCACATTAAATTAGCATGCTTCCTTTCTTTAAATTTGTTCTTATATCTTAACTCTCACATCTGAAGTTTTTATCTAATATTAATGAATTTCAGGTCTAAGGTTTTGTTTCCTAAACATTTTGTAGTATTTTTTATAATAGTAGGTAGAGTTTTCATTGTTCCWGATCTTATTCAAGTAAAATATCTTGACTTTCTTGTAGTTTCTCTATTCTGTCCCTTTTAGCTTTACCTACTTTAAATTTATTTTCCTTGGAAATATTTTGATGTAGTCAGCATTATTCAATGGAAGAATTGAACAGTCTTTTCAATAAAAACATGCAGAATGCTCAAAATTCTCCTCCTCACCAACTTTTTGCATTGAGCCCTATTATCATTGTTTTTGAGCATACTGGTCATCTTTCCCCTCCTGCACAGATGTGATCATGAAGTGTTTACTCTTTTGAACTCAGAAGTACTCAAGAGACCAAGTTTTGTAAAGACCTGTTTTCTCATGACCAGTATTTGTAAAAACTCATTCTGTTACTGTGCCATTCGTATGTGATTAACTGAGTGTCACAAGTATTATATACATGAAATTAGTGATTATCAGTATCATTTTAAAAAGAGACTTTAATAAATTTAAGGAAAGTGAACTACATAAGGGAATATACAATTGAAGCAGAATTATGAGGGTTGTTCTATGTATTTTGAAAATCTTTGGAGAAAAGGATGTGCCTTTTCTAAGGACTAAGGATTAGATCAAAAGATTGGATTAAAAAATAAAAAGAGAGAGATTGCAGTCTCTTAGTTCCATTAGGTAAAATAAAGCCAGAACTGGAATTGAGTCACTCTAAATACAGAAGATTAATCAGAAGACAGTAGAAAGATAGGATATTTCATGATGGGATATTTTGTTAGTATAGTCATAGATTTTAAAAATGAATCAGGTACTCAAAATTTGCATGATGCCTTTAATAGAGAAATTAATTAGGTTCCACAGGATAATAAATTTATCTCTGTTGATGAAATAATAAATACAAGGGATTTCTTTATTGATGCTTATGTGCATATATTTGTATTAAACTAGTACGAAACATATTTTAAAGGGGAACTGCTTGAATTGTAATTTTAGGTWTTGTGTATGAGTATGGTGCCACCTTAGCAAAAGCAGATGAGTAAACACAAATCAGGACAGTAATTGAAGTGASTGAAGGGCTAGAAGTTAGGATGTAAAATTTTATTTATCCTCAGTATTTTACAGCTCCCTAAAATAATGTTTTACTCTTAAATTTCAAAGCATGATAATACTTGCCCTATTTAAAAGCATTTTTCTCTCCATAGCAGATTTTACTGAATACTTTCTTCTGAAACCATTTAGTTCTTTATAACTCTCCAAATGTTCTTTTATTAGGGTTTTAATTTTCAGTATCCTCCTCTAATTTCTTGAATCATAGTCTTATCTGTAAATTTCTTTGAGAGTTGACGCTTTAATTGAAGCATGTCACTCTTCTGGGATAATAGTTATTTCTAAGTTTTCTTTCCAGCATGTAGTGAAGTTCTAATGCACCACTTCCCTGAAGGTCAGGAGGTCTAACGGGGGTGTGTGCTGCTCCCCTGTGGTCCTGTTCCGCTGGGCTGTATCCAGCTGCTCTCACCTGGGCCCTGCATACCAGCTCTGCTGACTATTTCACCCTCGGTTCCCTGACATGTTGTTAACAAATCCTCAAGGACTCAATGAGTTGTGAGAGGCCCAGGTGCCTGCATGCATCTCTGCCTCTAACCCTGCTCGCCCTTCCCTCTGGTCATCTCCCTGGGGCAACCATCCTAGCAGGCCTTTGACCATCTTCTCATCACCAGCTTAATCGAGTTTTTAAAAATTTCTTTGCCCATGTTGCAGCTAAGGATTTGGTTCTGGCTGTTGGAACACTGCATGTCAGCTGTTCCTGACTATTTACTCCTCAGATTGGGGCTCGGTCCCATCTAAACCTCAGATTAGTTATTCTAGGCAAATAACATAGAATTGAAAAATTATAATAATTATAGACATACTATAATAATATACATATTGAGTCGTTTGTAGTATATGATTTCTTTTGCCTGCAGCATGTAAAAGAGATTAGTTGTCTGAGGTAGAGCCATCTGATCTTCAAAGCTATGATTCTTAGAAAGACTAATCCAGTTGCTTGGGCCTTGGGTGCAAATTTGACCATTCATAGCGCTGTTTGTTTTGGGCAATGATGTGCTGTTTTGTGCCTCACCAGACACTGAAACACTGATGACTTCTAGTCTCTTCTTTTAAAGCCTGGCCTGTTTGCTGTTGGGTATAGGATAAAATGAAAAACCTGATGTTCTTTATAAATATAAATTAATGATACAATACAAATACACATCTGACTGTGCTCTAAATATTTTCAGAGTATTTATTTTTAAAGCCTTTTCTTATAATACACCTGCTATGAGCAAGACAGACATGAAAAGCCATTCAATATTTTTTTCTTAAAAATCTAAGGAACATTTATCTTTCTGTTTTTATTGTGATCTGAAGTTGCTGCAAGACTTTTTTTGCTCTCTTGTCCACCTCTTCTTACTCCCCAGTATAGGCATGTATCTTCCTTTTGCCTAATTTCATCTTTACAGATTTCTTGAGTGATGCTACATAACACTTTTATGTCAGCAACTTACATCTGTAATTGTTTCATCCAATTGTCTACATTCAGACACTGTTCTGCTGAAACAATTTTTTTTCAATGGCTTAGTCCATATTTTCATTCGTCTCTCTCATAATCTTCATTGAAACGCCAAGTCTACAAATTGCTTTTGCAGCTTCAGCCCTTCACAGTTCCCGTATTTTTGATGTCTTTCTTTTCCCTCCTGTCTTCAGCAGATAAGAGTTTCTGTTGTTTCATGGAAATACCATTTAAATCTGTGGTTCTTCACAAGAAGACATTAAACACAATATATTTTGTCAGAATATTTTAGGAGTTTTTGGTTAATTTTTCAGAAGCAATTCTCAAAAGCAACTAGTTGAGTATTTTTTTCTTCATTACAGAAAATATAATAGTGCTAAACAGCAGGTACTGTCAAATTACATCTCAATGTAGTTTAAATTAATGTGTTACTGAAACATCTTGATTAATTCAGTATGTCCTTTCTAAATATTAGAATTATGCTCTGTTTTAAAAAAAAAAAATGTTGGAAGGAGTACGTTCTTCATATGTTTGCTAGAACTGACCTACAGATCAGTTTTCTAGACCTGAATTTGATATGTTGATATGTTGCTTTTGAAAAGTAGTATACTGTTCTGACGGTGCATGTTGTCCCCAATATGTTTTGGCAGAACCTTACAGGGTATTTTATTATACATCACCTTGTGAACAGCTTCTCTGTCCTTTTTGTTAAGATTCTGTCAAAAACCAGATGTTTTCACCAGTTCCTGAGGTTATGCTTAATGATTAGATGATACAAGAGGTTAGAAGTGAATCATTAATAGAGCGTTCATCTTTCTCCCAGAAACCTAGGAAGAAAGCAGTGGAAAGCTCCAGTAATAGTGACAGTGATTCAGGCTCTTCCTCAGACACTTCAACTGAAGGCATCAGCAGCAGTGACTCTGATGATCTAGAGGAGGATGAAGAGGAGGAAGAGGAAGACCAGAGTATGGAAGAGACTGAAGATGATGATTCTGATTCTGAAAATGAGACACATCACAAAAACAAGAACAAGGTATGGGTATGGCACCTCATTTTTGCTCAGAATCTTGTCACTGAAAGCTGTTGGTGAAAAATTGATTTGTTAGTGTTTGTTCCTATAAGTAACTATGTACTTAACACACTTACTAAATTATAGTAATGTTTCTTTTTTAGTTTTAATTTATGGGATATCTGTATTTTGCCCCTCTCCTTTTGAGGCGGAGGCGAACAGTTAACAATTGGTAGCACATTATTTTTTGATAGTAGAAAAATATTTAAATAAAAAGAAATAAAATGCTGTGTGTTGATAGTGTACAGGAGCTGTGTCTTTCCTTGGATAATGCATTTTGTTTGCATTTCTTTCTTCTCCCACTGATACAGCATTTAATTTTACCCAGTAGCCTGTAGAAGAAAAAGAAGTTTACAGTCAATAATACATATTAAAATAACCGTGTTTTAGTAGAGTCTCAGTTGAACAGTAACTTCATTTGGGGAAGGAAGGACTCAACAAAGTGTAAGGATATTTTCAAAGTTCTATTGTTCACTGTCTGTAAAGAATAGTATAATTGTTCCGTGATAACTGATGATGTAATTTTTGTTCAGCACTTTTAAATATAACYAAAAATATATGTTTTGCAGGTGCTAATGCCTGGTTGTATAACAGATACGAAAACGGACGGACAAAAAACTCATGAAAAGTCCCAAGAAAAAAGAACACACCAGCAGATACCTCTTGTGTCTGATTCCCAGACTCACTCACCATTCCAGTCCCAGCAGAAGCAGCCTCAGGTTTTGTCACAGCAACTTCCCTTTATTTTCCAAAGCTCTCAGGCAAAGGAGGAATCTGTGAACAAACACACAAGTGTAATACAGTCTACAGGACTGGTTCCCAATGTGAAACCTTTGTCTTTGGTAAATCAAGCCAAAAAGGAAACCTGTTTAAAACTTACAGTTCCTTCCCCTGCTCTACTCAAAGTAGGGAATAAAAATACCTCTGAAGAATCTACTCCTTTGACTAGTGATGTAAGATCAAAACGGGTGAGTCAGTCACCAATAACCTAATTATTTGCAGTTTGTTTTCTTATTAAGGTATAGCATATATTATAAAAACTCCTTGAAATGTTTTGAAAAATATTGTATATTTATAGTTGAATCATGCTTATTTTTGACATGCTTACAAGTGATGCAAATTTTTTGAATGATGTAAATTAGCTAAGTTGTTTTCATCATTATATGTTCTGACCTTTTCACTTTTTTTTAGAGCAGCAGATATTGTTGTTGAATTTTAGAAGTGTTTTAACTATATATTACATGTGTTTAGAGCTCTTCTTTTACTTTATCTTGGAGAAAGACAAGTAATTTACATGGTGATATGTATGTATATGTGCATATGTGAATGATGTGGTTACATATGCAGCTTACTGTCACATAATGCCAAACTTTCATGCTCATCACCTAGTTAAGTTCTACAGAGCTTGTGAAAGTCAGCTGTGTACTGGTAAGAGAACTGAATACTTAGGTATATCTCTCTAATTCACATCAGCACAAAGCCTCTTGCACATATTTAAAGAACTTGGCCTTTACCTCCTCAAGTAGTGACAGGTCCCAGTGCATTTATTTGAGTAAGTGTTTACTCATATGATTATTAGGGGGCCTTAATCTGTTTGCCCAGAGAGGTTGTGGAATCTCCATCTTTGCAGACTGTCAAAACATGACAGGATGTGGTCTTCAGCAGCTACTCAAGCTGACCAGTTTGAAGAGGAGATCTCCAGAGGTCTTGTGTGTCCCTGGACCTTTGAAGGACAGGAAGGAAGAATTTACTTCTAAGGAAGGAGTAAATTCTGCATTTGAAGATGGTTTTCAACAAAAGTGGGGAGGAGAGGGTCAAAGAAAAGTCCAAGAGTAATGAAACAATAGAGTTAAATGGTTTGTAGAAGTCACTAAAGTTTACCCAAAAGTGTTGAGAAATTTTTGTGCTACTGACTTCTCAGTCTGTGAATCCTGGTAGATTTTTGATACAGTAAAGCTTGCAATACTTGGACACAGCAGACAAGTTAAAGACAGGAGTGTAACAACTTCAGTGTGGTGGATTATGAAATGTAAAAACTTTGGTATTTCATTACATCTTTCATTATTCCACCCCTCCGACACCCACCTCCTCACCCTCCGAAAAAGGGAAAAAAAAAAAAAAAAGAAAAAGAAGGAAAGGATTATATTGTGCATCTTTTAAGGAAGATTAGCAGCTAAAATCAACATTTTATATTGAGAAGTATGGTCCTGAATAAACAGTCTGCCCTGAATGCTTTTCTTTTGCTTCTCCTAATTTCAGTCAGCAGACTCTTCATAGCTTCCATGTAAGCATGACTTCTCTTTGTTTCAGAGTCAATACACTTAAGTAAAAGTATTTAAAAATATCTTTTTTAATTGTGACTTAAAATCAAAGAAATGAAAGCCTTTTTAAAACTATAAATTTATTTTTGGGGGATACTTTTTTGCATTTTAAAGAAAGAAGGTTATTCACAGTTGGATGGTTATTAAAATTCAATGGGGCCTTTTTTTCCTCTTTTGAGTTATATTTGAATAGAAGTTGGAAGAGAATAAGAATATAGTATTTAAAAGACAATTTAGCTATGGTGTTTCTAAAGAGTAAACCGATCTCATTTGATTTGCAGCTACATTTGAGGAATAATGTACTTCAGTTTAATATGTTGAATTAGTAAAATTAAGTTTCTTTTTCCTATGGCATTACCTATTGGATTTTTTTATCAATAGAGTGATGTAACAAATAAAAAAGCTTTCTTCTATACTTTAAATGAGCTTCATCTCAAGTTTCTGTGAGCCTAAAGCAATTTGAAATTACTTACCTTCGCTGTAGTTACCACACCTACTTTTGACCTACTGAAAGTACTTTTTTCTGGAAGCAGGTTTTGAAAACTGGAAATAGATTTCCTGCCRAAAGAATTTTAACCTCGTCCCTTTCTCTTATTTTTGTAGGAACAATATAAACAGACTTTCCCAACAGCACAGATGAAGAAACAGGAATCATCTAGGAACCTGAAGAAAGTTATTGCAGCTTTGTCAAGCTCCAAACCAACCTCTAGTTCACCAGCTCATCAAAAACTCACATCTTTGGAAAGCAACCATTCTAATCCATTCCTGACAAATGTACTTCTAGGTAATCACCAACCCAATGGAGCCATTCAGAGTGTCATCCAGGAAGTTCCTCTAGCACTTACTACAAAACCAAAATCCCAGACCAAGGTTAATGAAAGTGTTACCATGTCTAGTAGTGCCCCTTTTTCTTCACCAGTGAACTTGAGTGCATGTGGGAATAAAGCAACTGGCAGCCGGACAGCTATTATGCCCTCTACCTCTCCTGCGTTGCCTGCTTCAGGAAAGGATAAAGCAGTAAGCAATAATGCAGTAAAAAACCAACACCGCCTTCATTCTGCAAAACTGGTAGTGGAGCAGTTCAGAGGGGCAGATTCAGATGCCCCCAGCAGTAAGGACTCTGATGACTCAAATGATGATGACGATGATGATGACGATGAAGATGAGGATGATGAAGATGATGATTCTGATGATAGCCAATCAGGTAATTTAATTTTTTAATAGGAAAGTAGACATCTTATTTTGGAAAATAAGAAATGTCCTACATTTTTTAATATGTAAAGGAAACTAGCCTACTCAGTGTGTAGCAGATACCTTGGGAAGTTATGCATACCTTCCTATCTCCAATAACTGCATATCCAGAATCATGTCTAGAATATTCTGATTTTTGCCTTTAAGTAGCAGTGTTATGTCACAGAAAGATGTCTTCAAGGCCTTTGCAAAGGGTATCAAGGACTTACCTTCAGATGAGTCATCCAGTTCGGGATCATAGGCCACTTAGGTGGTAAGGCACCCAGAAGGTTGGAGAGAATAGGCTTGGATGATGGTTGGTTATTACAGTAAGTTTAGCCCATCTACATAACGATCTTTCTTGAACCCATTGTAGAGAGGGAGTGAGGAGTCCGCGAATTGTCAGGATTGGTCTGAACAGTATGTTTGGGATTCACTCAAAAGCAGAGTAGCAAGTGAGCAAGACTAAAGAAAGGTTTCAGGACAGTTGTAAAGCCTTGGATGTTTATAGAATGCTTTCAGATTACAATTTTAAAGGCTCTTAGGCAAAGGAAGGCTGGGACCATTGCAAAACGTTGCTCATATTCCCAATATTTGCATTCTTCTGTTGTGCCTGCATCCCCTTTATGCAACCCTGTCTTCATCACCGTATTTCCCTCTCTCCTCCACAAACCCTGTACTAATCCTGGTTTTCCCCTACAGCTTTCACCTACCTTTAATTCCTCATCTCATCTACTATTTACCTGGTCAAACCTCTCCCTTGCCTRGACAACTTCCAGCCTGTGCCTGCTCCCACTATTCACTTTCTGCTCTATTTGCTGTATTTCACAGCCTGTAAAAATGTCCATCCTGTGGCATAGCCACTAACTGGCTCACTGGAAGATGGGTCTTAGCTTTAGCCAATTCTGAGGCAAAACATTTCGTAAAATAGTGCCTTTTTGCCTCAATAAAAAATAAAAACTCCATCCCAAACCACAGTGCATTTACATTCAGAATTACTTTACAGTGTCATATTTATAGTCATTTTAAAGTTTAGGTAAATTCATTATAAGCTTCTGTTGATACACATCTTCTAAAATATTTTGAAGGCAGAAAACCTTTTTTAGTAAAACCATAAATTTGATGAGCATTGGATTTCATGTGTATTTGTTGTTAGTTATCATAATGTGCCTTTTGCTACATTTTTTTTTTAACAGAATCTGACAGTAATTCTGAATCAGATACAGAAGGAACTGAAGATGACGATGAAGAAGATGATAAAGATCAAGATGAATCAGATACAGACACCGAGGGAGAAAAAACTCCACTGAAACTGAATAAAACTGCTCCCCCTGTGAAGAGCTCTTCCATTGGCCTTGGAGCTCATTCCACGCCACTTAATCTCCAAGTAGCAAAGACTCCAAGCTCTGCTCCATCTGCCTTATGTCCCGAATCCCAGCCTACAGTTTTTATTGGGACACCATCGTCTGCACTTGCACCAAGTACACACTGTGGTATCTGAATGTCTGTTTTATATAACAGAGTCTAACACATAATTGGCATGTATTGTGAAAGTATTTATAGAAAGTAGTTTACACACTGTTACCAAGGGATAATTTCTAAGATGTTCTRAATTGATAAGATGGTCATCAAAAGTGCACCTACTACAGACCTGAACATAGCACTTAGTTCAGGATGTTTTAATTTCAAATTTTTGCAGTAGTGTTAGATTCTTAGAGTTATTTTGGGAGAAAGTGATATCTAATAGATAGATATTGCATTAATTATCTTAAAAGTCTTTGTTATTTAGTCTTTATTATTTATTTACATTTTATTCTCTAGCAGTTGTTCTAGATCATATTTAATTCTACTGGCAAGAAGTGCATCACATTCTTCACGCAGCATCTAAACTCCCTTCTTGAGACCTGCTTCTTCCCAAAGTTTGCCTGTTCCCATAGCTAATGACTTACAGTTCTCTTAAAAAAACTTTAAAAAGGCACCAACTTTTTTCACTCTGTTAAGTCCCAGTGCTGGCAATCGCCTGTGTCATTTTTGAATCAACCTGTGATGCGCGCAAAATTTGTAAATAGCTCTTGGAATTCTGAATAGCCAGAAAGATGCCCCAAATAATCTGCCTTTGCCATTTCACCCCAGTTTATTGACAATGCTCTTAAAAGGGCTAAGTCCAGTAATATATGGATTTTTAAAGAATTTTAGAGAGTTCATTCTCATCTCCTGTACTGAAAATACTATTTTTCTGGTAAGCTGATACAGGTAGTAAACAATTAATGTATTTTATCTCTGTATCGTACCAGAAAGAGACAAACGACCAGGAGTTGTGTTTAGAATATCAGAAATTACTTTTTGATGTTCTTTCTTAGATCTTTATCAGAAATTCTGTTCCAGGTATTTCAAAAAGACGAAGAGTAACAGATGAAGGGGAGCTGCGTGTTCCTCTAGAGTACGGGTAGGTTATGTGTTTGCTAAATGGAGATAATGCCTTCAAAAGTCAGTTGGCAAAGAAATGGCATTTAAAAACATTTGGAGCTGAAATATATGAAAAGGGCTTCAAACATTTTGATTACCCTCTCACAGGCGCACTGAATCTCTTTGGAAGTATCAGCATATTTCACATGGTGAAATGATCTGAGCCTGGACAAACTCCATATAACCGTGCCATAAATATTGTTCTAAGAAGTTTAAAATCTGGTAATATGAAAATAGCTTGATATAAAATCATATATATATTCAGAATTTGGGTAATAAAATTATTAAACTTTCCATTTTTACCCAGTTACTTTTTGATATTCCTGTTATATTTTACATATACTGAATCTTGTCTTTCATGCAAAATTATTAAGTTGATATTAATTATGTAGATTAAAAGAAAAGTTGTATGCAACTATTTCTTATTTTTCTAGCTGGCAAAGAGAAACCCGAATAAGAAACTTTGGAGGTCGTCTTCAAGGTGAAGTAGCWTATTTTGCACCTTGTGGAAAGAAGCTAAGACAATATCCTGAAGTCGTAAAGGTAGGTTTCCTTACTTATTTCTGGATTCTTATGCTACTAAGCATGCTCTTAATACAAAATAAGATTTTTCCTCCAATAAAGATTCTTATTTCGAGAATGTCCTGTCATATGAGGCTTAATATATCTCAACTTTTTACTGATTTGATCTCTTGTGAATGCATATTCCTAATATAGAATATGCAAAACATTACACTCACAAAGCTTTACATCAAAGCTGAGTTGTAAGTATTTACAAGCTGAAGTGGAAAAATATGTGATTTTTTCAGTATCTCAGCAGAAATGGAATAATGGATATCTCAAGGGACAATTTCAGCTTCAGTGCAAAAATAGGAGTGGGTGACTTCTATGAAGCCAGAGATGGACCGCAGGTATCCACTTTTTAAAAAGTAACATTTTTGATCCAAAGAACAGTAACATAAAGTTAGGAGAAGTAACTTTTTTTTAATCTTTTTTTTTCTACAATCTGGAACAGTGTTTGTTTTTAGCTAGATCATTTTAAAAGTTATGTATATTTTTTGTAGTACTTATGATAACCTGAGTGCCTGATCCTAGGCAGTGCTGGAAACCTTCACCTTTCTGTGACTTCAGCAGGAGGGTGCAGGTGTTCAGTATGCCTTGTGGTCACCTCTAAGCTTGGATTTAGTAAGGTGGAATTTAAAGCTGTATATTTTACCTCAGAAAATGCTCAGATATTTCTGGATAAAATCTTATTTTTAGTATCTTGTGTGAACTCAATACTTACACAAAATGTTTTATATTACATCACAGTCTTTGTGTGTTCATCTGTATAATGTATCTAAAATATATATTTAAATACATCTTTGTTATATGGAAATTACATTATGTGCTTCCTGAAGAATTAGATTTATACTGGAAGCAATGCTGTATATACCAAAGGCACCTTATAGCAGCATAGCTGTTAAACTTGATGGATAACCTGCCCAAGGATAAGGAAAGTTAAGATTTTGTGGAAATTAGTTACATTTTTTCTGTACTTTGTTGCTCTGTTCTGGTCACATTGCTTTTTCTTTAGGGTATGTGAATGGAGTCTGGACTTAAGTGAATGTGTTGGCTACTTTAAGAGATATAGGTCTGTTGTGCATGTTACTACAGGCATGTGGACAGACGTTATGCTTTCAGCAAACTTGAGTGCTTGTCCTAGTTCACCCTAGGTAGCTGCGATACCCTATGGAGATAGGTAACATCTACACAGAATAGATTAAAAGGTATCATATAGCCTCAGTTCACAGGAAGCTGCCACTTCTAGTTGGAGCTGGCTGGTTCCTGGCAACATTGCTGTAACCTCTTGGTGTTTCGTCTTCCTAAACCGAAAATTACATGTACCTGCAATCATGAATTTCATTATGCACCTCAGTGATCTTAATCTGAGTATTTCTTAATACTGCAAGCATAGCATAATGTCAGGATGTCTGCTCCTACCTTTCTCATGTCTGTCTCCCATATTCCATCATTTTTCATGTTCTCGTGTAGGTAGTTACCTCTGTCATCTCTCTGCAAGTAATGGGATAATCTGCAGTGTCTTCTCTGTGATCCTATAACCTTCAGAGAGAAACAAAGGAAGGGTCACATCACTGTAGGCAAACTTGTCAATGCAGTATTAAGTGACTGCACATCCCAGTGTGGTTACAACTTGTATAATTTGTGGTAAGTTCTGTTTAGACGTAGTCAGAGGAAAAGGCTACTCAGAGAGAGGGGCACCAGGCAAACTGTGAGAAGTGAGAAGCTGTATGCGGGTGGGAAGCACTGCTTTGCCCGGGATGGCAGAATGGATCAAGTAGGTGTTTAGGTGACATGCACCATGGTTGGTGACCTTCTTTAGCATGGAGGACTGGGTCATACCTGACCTGATCAGCTGTTCCACTGCTGCTTCTATGGATCCCTCCTCAGACCATCCAGTTGGGATTTACCTGCTACATGCCACTGCGTAGCAGAGGTGCTCTGGGCAGTTCACCCTGGTTTTCTGCTGGGGTTGCATTCCCAAATCGTGACTTTTTTTGTTCCTCTCTGCTTTATGTCAAGTAGAAAAGCTGGATTCTTGCAGTTGCAAATTATGTATGTATATATGTGCATTTCATGAACTTGAGATTAATTCCCAAACTGTGGTTAGGACTAATTTTCAGTTTTCTGAGACTGCAACTCAAGAGTTCCTCCCCTAATCTGGGATGGAGGAAGGAATTAATTAAGAATCTGGAAGAGCCCTAGGAATATCGTAATTCTGGAGGTATTATAATCAGCATCAGCAGAGGTTGTTTACCTTTGAAGAACAGTAATTATAGGTAGGTAGTTTCATTATTCAGTTTGCTTGCGATAGTAAAATGGATATTTGGAATATTTTTTCTGAAAGTAGTATTAGTTCGCAATAATGACATTGTCATGCACCAACATCTTAATTGCTGTAGCTTGTCTTTATTTCCATTACCTCAGTGTGGTAGCTTTTATTTTCCAGTCTTTGTTTTGGCATAAATCTGTCTGTGTTTGTGATTACAAGTCTAGTCTTTGCATTTAATTTTACACTCTACCTGCTGATACTTACATAACATGATCATAGCGTTTGGTGTTTGATATATATTATTTATTCTGCCATTAATTTTTGCTATATACACTGTTAAAGACGATTATAGATATTGCAGTACCTATTTTTTAAATAATCAGCGTTCAGGATCTGAGAGTCTGCTCTGTTCTAGGTCAGTTCAAAACCCTGAATGTTTACTGTTTTCGTCTTGAGGTGGCATGAAGGTGCAAACATGCCATTTCTTGATTCAGTCTGAAATAAGTTGTTAAAAGTAGAAAAATGTACATAATTAATAATTGATAGGTTATTAATCACCTATAAATTATCTACTAGACTGCATAAGTTCTTTATTTCTGTTATGGAATGACAAAAATATTCTTCACTATCCTCTTTCCATAATTAAGATGTGCTAAAATGTTACGTATTATGTATCATATTTTGACCTAGTAGATGATCATATAAACAGTTTAACTGTGCTCAGGATGCTAATTTACAATGTGCCACATTGATACTGTTAAAAAGAGTGGATATCCTTTTCCTGCAAACTTTTAGTTGCCCAGCTGCAACACTCATAATAAACTTATTCTTGTGTATTTCTAGAACTAACTCAATTAGATTTCTGCTTCTGCTCTAGCTCCTCTTATTTTATCGAGCTTTCATTGATATTCTTTCTTCACTGTTGTGTTTTGAGATATGCAGCACACATGCCAAATGACCATGTAATTTGCTAAGAGTCCAAAGATGGAGCAAAATGCAAAGAAAACTACCTGTGGGCTAAATGATTAATGCTGAAGAGTGGCCTATAGCAAACTAAAAAAGAAAATTGCAAGTTACTTCTGATACAGCCAGTGTTCCCTTCTCCTGCTGAACAGATAGCCAGGCACAAGGTCCTGCCTTCTCACCATGTGGCTCATTTGAACGGTGGTTTTGCAGCTTTGCTTCTTGCTGTCCACCGCGTCTGGCAGCAGTGGGCCAGAAATGATCCATGGATATATTTTTGAAGGTTGGGAAGTAGTCATTGTTTGGCAGGACTAGAAGACTTGTGAGCAGCTCTGTTTGGGAGGGAGTAGTGTGGGAGTAGTGTGGGATGGAGGGGCACTGATCCTGGTGCACTGGAGCGATACAAGGAGAAGCAGTGTGTTGAAGTGCCCCTATAAGTTGTCTCCTGCAGGCTGTGCAAACATGTTGCAGGAAGAACGTTTTTCCTAAGGAGCATATCTGGCTACAGCCCAGGAGGTTTGCAGTGCCTAGCTTAGATCGTCCATGTGCTGTGGTGGAAAATATAATGTTGTCTACATTTGATTTGAAAAACTTGTAGTAGTCTGCTTTGCTTGTTTCAAAATGCCAGGTCCCTGTGCATGTATAACCGTATACTTGCCAGCTTTGTATCATCGCTAGTGGCTGCTTCGGGAGATGCTGGGCAGCTGCCGATATGTATCTATCATCTCTGTGAGTCTAATTACTTTGTGGACCTCTGTCTTGCTTTTGCATTGATAGAACGCCATATATTTAGTATCATGGTTGCATTAACCATAGAAAATACAGATAGGTTGCAAGAGGAATATCTCTTAAAGGGTCCAGGGCGCTTTAACTCTGACTTCTTTTCCTTCTGTTGCTTGAATTTTGTTTTTCTTTATTTGCTACTTATGAGAGGTGGTTTGCTAGGTTAAATATTGCTGCAGAAGATAAAAGAGATGGGGTAGTCGGTCTAGCTTACATTGCTCAACAGCACAAGTTGAGCCTGTGATAAATTTCAAGTACTAGACACTGATATAAAAATGTATTTGTGAGTCTTAAGACTTACACATGTGTAAGATAGAAAACAAAGGAACTTCTGTTCATGCGGTACAGGTAATACTTGGATTAAGAAGTCCCTGGCAATTACATATTCTGTGCTTACTGATATGATTATAATTTAGAACTCCTTGTGTTTAAGAATCTAGCTACAATAAAGCCCTTTGGAAGATCTATATTCTCTTGATGGTGTTAACTGAGCAATTTGGACTTGACAAAAGTTTCTTTGCATTTACTGTTAGCTACCCTGCATATTTCATTAGGAAACGCTTCCTTTTACAGACCATTATAGTAAACGTTTCTAACACATTCTGAGGAATTAGCAGAAAGCTAAAAGACTAGTTGACAAATTAAGCAAACAAAATTTATATTATGGTACAGCAAAATCGATCTTCTTATTTATGCAAATATTAATGTGAAAAAATTCATAATGCGGATTTATTTTTGTGAATATATTTTAATTATTATGTGTTTTTAAGTGAGTAGCTTACATTCTTACTTTAACAGACATTTTAAAAAGTATTTACCGAATCTATAGTAGGTAAATTATGAATCAATCCTTAAAGAATACTTATTCCGTTTTTTGCCAATTTTCTCAAGCTTGGCAAAGTGGTGAAAAATGTTTCAATTTTGAAACAGACTCATGCTCGCTTAAAAAGGATCAGATGGATTAAGTGACTG
This sequence comes from Eudromia elegans, assembly GCA_003342815.1. Taxonomy (NCBI): domain Eukaryota; kingdom Metazoa; phylum Chordata; class Aves; order Tinamiformes; family Tinamidae; genus Eudromia; species Eudromia elegans. Next base: position 71,308 of record PTEX01000214.1, read on the forward strand.
TTCTGATTAGTGGGCACAATGATACTGATACTTAATTTAAAATTACTTCAGTGTGAGGACTACTTAGATATTTGATTTAATAAAACATTTGAATATTTGAAATTCTGGAATATTTGAATATTTAACGTTCTGAAAAAAACCCCACGGTAATAGTATTGAAAGAAAAAGGGTTGAATTAATTGTGTCATACTTTGTTAAGTTGTGGTTGTTATATAATATAACTAATTGTCCTTATGACTTTAGATGTTATTAAAAAATACAAATTTTGGGATAGTTTTGGGTCATGTTGACTTAGAGTTTAGTTTTCATGATTGGAGGATTAAGTTTTACTAAGCAAACTGAAGGATAAAAGTGAGTCTGTAGCTTTTTGTTTATGTGCTGTAAAACTCATGTATTCAACACCGAAATGTTTTAAAATCAACCACTGTTTTTGTGTTTTTATCTATGCTAAAGTTTCTTTAAATATGAAGAATGGGGAAACAGTGACATTGCTTATTACATTTTTTATGTGAAATTGAGCAATGGATTACATGAAGGTGGGGAAGTTTTTTTTAAGCTGAAATGCTGAGGAATCTGTTTCTTTTTAAGAAAAGGTTGAGAAATCAGTGGAGATTAATTAAAAGAAGTAAGTAGTGAGATGTGCTGTGTAATAACTTTATGCCAATAACTGAAGTTTAAAATCTTTTATAGTAATACAGTTTATGAAAGCTTTATAGTGGGAAGTTCTCAATGTAAAGCTGCTGCATGTCACCAAAATCTCTTACTACCCAAATTTTCCAACAAAGATCTTCAGTACTAAATATATAATTAATTTGCATATATAGGTAATTATATTGCTGTCTAGGCTCTCAGATGTTTCAAAAGATTTATTTGCCTTCTTACCTGTATTTATAATTCCGCTTTGTGAAATGTCTTAATTGGAAGGGTGTGCAGTGGTGTCTCCTGAAGGAAGAGGAAGTCCTTCCTCGTATCAGGGCTATGGAAGGGCGTCGAGGAAGACCACCAAATCCTGACAGACAGCATGCGAGGGAGGAGTCCAGAGCAAGACGACGCAAGGGCCGACCTCCAAATGTTGGTAGCACTGAATTTCTAGACAACACTAATGCAAAGCTGTTAAGAAAGCTACAGGCTCAAGGTAAGAAACGCATATTTGCTTTGACAAACTGAGTGTAACAAAATATGGAGAGTTATTATTTTTATATGAAGGAATAGTGTCTTTTGCTAGTATTTTAAGATGCAATAATTTTGTTTCCGTATGCTTGGCTATGATTTTTTTTTTTTTTTTTTTTTTTGTTGTTACAAGGTAAATAAATGTATATGTGAATTAAAAGGAGAAATAAGTGTGTGTGCGTCCATGTGTACATCTGAGAGCTTAAGCTATACTTAGGTTTATAAAACTTAAAAAGCGGACATCCACTCTTCTGGGTACTGTGGATTTTTTTCTTTTTTTAATGTGCAAAACAAGCAGATCTCTGCAGATCCCTAAATCAGTTCAAACAAAAGTGAGATTGTTGATTTTGGAGAATGCTGTCATGGTGGTCCTGAGCATCAGTCCTTTGAGCCTGAATTTCATCTCCACAGTATTGCTTCTACAGCCTTCTTCATCAGCATGTTCAGGAACATATTKGTGTTCTAACTCACAGTTAATCCAAGTTTCATTAAGATATTCTCATTTAAAATGACAGTATGCTTCAGGAACCTAACGATTAGTAAAAGACTGACTGGCTGTAACTCGTGGCACTGCAAAATAGTGTCTCCCAAATGAGTGTGCTCTTATTGTGCTGTTCAAAGTGGATTAGATAATCGCATGAAGTAGTTTGTAAGGAAAATAATAAATCCTACTACTAGATAAAATGTTGATTTGGTACTGTTTTCTACTTTTGAGAGAAACAAGCAAAGTATTTTTAAACAAAGCATTGGTTTTAGCCTGATGCTGCCATTTAGTGGAATGCTCTTCCCAAAATTGTACATGCTTTCATTTAGAGAATATCAGTGTCAATTTGTGAGAGTTGATGTAGGTACATATGCATACATATGTATACACACACACAAATGTATATATGATGATTCCCCCTGAAGATAGGTGATAGGTACGTGTTGTAAAGATTAATAATGCACAAGACAAATCCACTGATCTTTCTTTCTCTTCAAGAGCTATATCTATTCTGTTAGGACAGTGCTGTTTTTATGAATTTAATATTTCCTTTTTTTTGTAACAGAAATAGCTAGACAAGCAGCACAAATAAAGTTGCTGCGAAAACTCCAGAAGCAAGAACAAGCTCGAGCTGCCAAAGAAGCAAAAAAACAGCAAGGTTGGTGACAGACTTAAGAAAGTTTTATGTATGCTTGCAGATGAGCTTAAACTATTAATATGAATTTGCTTTTCTGCAAAAACTTCTTATTTATTTATTTATTGCTTTACTTGTAGCCATTATGGCAGCTGAAGAAAAGCGAAAGCAAAAAGAGCAGATAAAGATAATGAAGCAGCAGGTAAACTTTATGTGATTTCTAAGGAGGCTCTTTACATTTGTTATGTTTTGAATTATTCTATTTGAGGTTTTCAAGTTATCAGATMAGTTATTAGGTGTGCTTATTACAATGTCAATGTTTTAAATCTAGTTTTAAAGAGTATACAGTATATATCAATTAAAAGTCTAAGTTGCTCAGTTTCATGTTGTCAGCACATCCCAATTTTGTCCATGTTGATTTAAATCCCAGGTAGTTGTCTACTAATAAGGGAAAGAAATGCAGAAAGTGCTACTATAGGATAGTGGTGTGGTCTTGTGGTACTTTGTTCCGTGCAGACACAATGGTGTATCTGGTCCTGTGCATAATTGTGTACTTACCAGTGATTCAGTGATTCTTGCTGCCTGTCAGCAGCAGGTTCTTGTTGCGAAAGGTTCCATCCCAGTATGCCAATGAATAACTGCATGTTTCTAAACGACAATATTGTTAAATATTGTTACAGCAAATAATTCCAGCAAAAGGTAGAGTGTCTCTGTATAAACTCTACTAAATTAAGGTACTTATGGAAGCAGGCTTTTAATTATTTTATAATACAATGAGTATTTTAAAGTTCAAAATGCAATTCTGAAGTTTGGAGGTGGGAAGAGAGTATTTCAAAGCTGACTTCCATGGGACTAAGGAGCTATGCCACTAACTACACTCCCTTTTATGAAATATTTCATACTTTTAATAGAGACTACGGCTGAAATCCAAGCAGGGAAAATGGTGATGGGGACCCTTAGTGGTGTGATGTCTTGGCTGTAGTCTTAGTCCAGGGTCTATTTCTATACTACCTATCCAGTTTTTGAAGGTTTAGTCATAAATTTTGGAGCATTAGTCCTGTCTCCTCATCCTTACTGTACTAGTCTCTGATAATATCACACTGCACTGCTGAGTAATTCTATTTCATGACTGAGTTATTTTTAGAAAGGGACTTCTGTTGGAATATTGCTCAGCCTTGCTCATGATTTGTCTGATTTAGATTTCTAAAGAATATTCACGTTTAACACTCGATTTTGTAGAAAAGTGAACAAAAGTATGTCTGTATTTTGTGTTTTTAGCTCAGGAATCAATTAATGAGGATAAAATATATATGATCCTCCCATCATCTTACCATTTAGAAATACTGCTAGGAAAACAGGTCTCTTACTGTTTTGCCTGTAAGTGACATCCTGAGATATTAAGAGAGCTCATGAAAATATAAAGGCCGTTCACATCTTTGAAACACACTTACAAAAATCCATAATATGTATTTAATAATGTTTAAAATTGTTTCTATTGCAGGCTACTTTAAGTATCCCAAGAGTAGAAACTGGAAATAGAAATGTAATACTGTATTTAGATTTCATATGTAAAAAGTGCTCAGCATAACAGAAGGGGTCCTGAAATTGTCGCCATATGCCCTAAGAGTGATACTTCTGTAGATAATCAGAGCTTCAAAGTTGCACACTTCTGATGGCAACCCAAACTTCTAAAAGAGAAACAAATAGTTCTGTCAACCACTCTTGTGCTCTCCTCTCCCTCCACCCTTTTTCTACAGATGTTTGACATACATATTATCTCACTGTAATTATAAAGTATTTCTTACCTTTTTAAGGGTGCAGACACTAAATATTGCTTAGTTGATGCATTTATCAAATAAAGACTCCATTTATCATCACCATGTTCCCTTATGGTGAAACGAAGATAAAATTCCTATGCTCCCAGTATGTAGATGTCTTTTTTTTGTCTCGCTCCGAGTAGTTCTTAACTCTGATTTTTATTAAAAAACTAGTTCTGCTTTAATTCTTAACCTTTGTAATAATTGACTGTTCAAAATGGAAATATCACAGGTTAAGCCATAAGCACCTCTGCAAAACTGTGAGTGACAATTGACAGGAATATGGCAGACATCTAATGCTTACATCTAATCTTAAACATTTCTTATGTGGAAACAATTGATTTCAATGTGCGTGAGACTTGATGACAGGAAATATGTGCATATACTTGCTGGTGTTTTTTTTATGTTGATATAAAAACAAATTTACTTTCTTGTTTTTTAAAATAACTTTCTTCTGTGGTAGGAAAAAATTAAGCGAATTCAGCAAATCAGAATGGAGAAAGAACTTCGAGCTCAGCAAATTTTAGAGGTAGAAATAACGGCTGATAAAAAATTTATTTTGTTTTGCTGCTTTAAAGAATATTATCTTTTCTTAGCCGGTTAGAAATGTAGTTTCGATATAACAAGTCTAACAACATGGATTAAAAATGTCCATTCAAAAATTTCTATCTTCAAATGTATTTGTTCTTTGAAAACCAAGAATTTTGAACACCTCACCGTATGGCAAAATCTGAGAAGATTAATCCATTTATTACCTGGAAATCCAATCTTGGAAATGTTTGCATGTGTTTCTAACTGTATATGCAAATAGTTTTATTTGTTGCAATAGGTAAAGTTCATAACAAATAAAATTTTTCAAAACTGTGATATAAGAACAATATCTACATTGAATTGCTATAGATTTAATATACTAAAATTATAGAAGTTAAAAAAATACTTAATGTTATTATTCATTAAAGGAAAGTATCAATGAACCTGATTTAGAACAGCACGATGTTGGTTTTATTAAAAACAAAACTAAACAAAATATTTCCAGATTACAAATGGGTGCTTAATATTGCAAATCCATAYCCTGTAAGCCAGAGGGATTTAAATTAAAGATTCCTGTTTCCCATTTCCCCTTCTTATCTGTCTGACAAAATATTTATTTTTCATCCTTATTGTCTATAACGGGTAGTGATTGTGATTCATGATTAGGAATACCTTTACGTGGTGTGCTTTCAGATTGTATATATGTATTTTTTTTAATAGGCTATAAAGGAACTTATCGTAATCATAACATATACAAATAACAAATCATAACAAATACTTATTTTCAAATAAGAAGTCTTTAAACTGTTGATTGCTAATTTTCAAATATCTTATCATGTAAAAATCAACATTTAAATCCGACTGACCCTAATATTTTGTCATTTCTATATATTATAACTTACAGTAGCAATGCAAAGCTGTTTTGCTTGGGACTGAAAAAGTAAACAAAAGATTAATTAATTGCAATACAACATGCATTGGGAAATAAATCAGTTACAATATATAGTTTTTAGGTGATAATGTTTTGCAATTTGTGAGGCATGTAGCTCTTTCTAGCTATATTTTCATGCTGTGGCAGTGCTGTTGCATGATCTTGGGCCCTGTTTTGCATGCACAGGCAAAAAAGAAAAAGAAGGAAGAAGCAGCAAATGCCAAATTACTGGAGGCTGAAAAAAGAATAAAGGTTGGTTTAGCTTTTTTCCCAAGAATAAGAACTCGATCAATAAATGTTATACATGATAATTTATTCATTGAAAATAAAACTGCAAATAAATATGGCGTATGAGTAATGTTTATAAGAATGTATAGATGTGTGTGTGTATGTGAATCTGCATGCACACAACAATTTTTTTATATGCCATTAGCAGGAGTTCTGCTTACATCATACTTAGTTTGAGTAGCTTAAAATACTGATTAAAAACATATACAATACAGTTATTAATAGTATTCTCTTTTAAGGTTACTCTATTGAAGAATTTTGCTACTTTCCAATGGATAGTGGGTCAAATATAGTCTTGAACTCTTATCTGTATTGAAAAAGTAATTATAGAAATGATAATACTTTGTATGCTTGTTTGGTTGTTTTGGCATAGTTTATTATCATTCAACTCCCAACTCAATAGATGTGCCATCATGTATACTGTTATTCCTCCACTGTTGGTTTGTGGGAATAAAGAAGTGAAAAAAAACTATGAAAAAGAATTCAGTTATGTAATGCTTCAGGCTTGACGAAATGTGCGTGTTGGTGAGTAAGTTTTGTTAGATGCTTTAAGTATATTTCCGTTCTTCTATTTAAGGAAAAAGAAATGCGAAGGCAACAAGCTGTTCTGCTGAAACACCAGGTTGGTATGCATTCAGTTACCAAAACAGTGATAGAACTAATTATGAACTAATACTTAAGATATTTTGGGGAAAAGAAATCTTAAAATGTGCCCTTTTAAATTCTGTTGGGTTTGATTTATGCACAGTTTTTCTTTCATCTTATGATTTGTTGCTTTGCTTTGGTATTGGGGTCTTTTGGGGAATTATAAAGTGGTTTTATGACTTTGTCATTTCTGTTTCATAATGTTGTGCCAACTCTTTCTACCAGGAGTTGGAGAGGCATAGACTAGATATGGTATGGGTATGTTTATTTTTGTACATCTAACACCGCATTGTGATTTGGTTGTGATATGGTTGTCATAGCAATGCATAAAATGTAGCACTGGCTGCTGTCATATTACATACTGCTGCATGGCTTTACAGCACAGTGCATTGCATACATCTGCTTGTATTGTCTGTTAAGAAAAGAAAGACATCATTCAGACATATCTGTAAATTGAGTTATGGCAATCTATAAATGAGTTTTTTAACTGGTAATCCTCACAACTGATGTCCCAACATGAATTGGACAACTGTATAAAATCGAGGTTTAAATAATGCAAAATTAAAGGTAGTCGTGAATATTTTTGAAAATATTGTCTTATTCAATCCAGAATATCAAAGTATGATTTGAATTGTGCAAAAAAGGATTGTGTCTTTCCCGAGTTTGTAGAATATTGAGCAGACCAGCTTTCAATCACTGTTTAATATGGAATACTGTAATTAGACAATAAGACACTGAAATCCCAGCCTCACTGAAGTAGATAATAAGATTCAATAGCCTTTCCTGGGGCCAAGATTTACCTTAGAGCTTCTAAGGTAGAGGAGAAAAAAAAAGAAAAAAAAGAAAGGAAAACATAATTCTTTAGAATACATTTCAAAGTATTTTTGAAATTGTTAATCTAATTTATTAAGGAACAGCATCAGTTAAGGCAAGTGTCTTTGTTTATGTATATGCAGCACTGCCAGTTTGAGTGAAACTGACCTAGGACTGAGAAAATTCAAGATAGTAATTTGCTGTTTACTTCCAAAAATCTTTGATTTAGACTCATTTTAAGATATCAATATTGAGAAAAATTTTCAATCACGCATTTAAACTTTATACTCATTTGGCTATKTAGTAAGTAAATTGTAAGTTTCCTAATAGCAGATGTAAGGTAACTGACCTGTTCCAGCCAACCATTATGCTTTGTGTTCTGCCAGCTTATGAAGGAGCATCACAACTGACCATAAGTAAATCTGTATGCTTCTGTTTTACACTGTCTCCATGTTCATTGCTTTACTTTTTGCTTTTGATTGTTCCTGTATTTGCTTTCTAAACCTGAACTAAAACATGCACAGACTTGGCCATTCTTGTCCTTTATTTAGTATTTACTGTGATCTGTCAATTAATGCTAAACTTAGACTCTTTTTTTACTGATACGAAAATGGGTTTGAGTTTTGTTCTAATCTTATTTGATTCAATAGGAACGAGAGAGGAGACGACAACATATGATGCTTATGAAAGCCATGGAAGCACGTAAAAAAGCAGAAGTGAGTATTAACCTCTTAAGAAAGTATGAAATTTTATTATTTTCATTTGACTCACCTGTAGAAGAGCTATGTCCTTGATTTATCTGTATTTATGAAGAATTGATATGTCACAAGAAGCCAGTAACTGCCTAGTCACTGTTGAGTCTTTAATACTTCCTAGGAAAGCAAATTCTCTTCTCCTGCTGTTGTTACTTATTAGCATAATGACAGTAAGGACCTAATCATATTGATATAAGGTGCAAAAATCAGACTTGATAAAGAGATTTTTCTCTGTGGTTATACAGATGTAAAAACACATCTTCAGTCTATGCTTGTGTGCCTATTGAACAATTTTAATTATTTAATATATTAAAAAAGAGTAATATACCACCAAACCAAAATTTTATGATAGATAGACAGTAGTATTTAAAATGTACAAGCTGGTCATTGTTACTTCTCAAAAAAATTGTCATTTCAAATGAAACATATTTTTTGCTTTTCTGCAAACTTGTTTTTCCAGGGTGCATTAAGTCTCATAAGTTGTGCACTATTACCTAAAATTTGTGAAATCTAAACATTTTTGAAAATGTTATATACTTTTATATAATCTATATGGTTTTCTTGGTGCTGGAGGGGATATTTGACTTTGCATGGGTAGAAACTTTTTTGTGTGTGTATCGATATTCTGCTTAGTTCTAGATTTGGACTACTACAAAACCAGGCAGAGAGTATTTTTTAAAATCCCTAATAAATTCATTATTTCTCCTTCAAATGATAGGAGTTGCAGAAAATACATATTTTTTTCCTAAATACATATGTATATATAAAAATTTATATACACATACCTATATTGAAACTCCAGAGAGGCTTAAAGTCCAAATCATATATTTTGTTTGATGTACGATCATTTTACCTAGATCTATCTAGGATCTAATTATTGTCACTAAAGTGACATTAAACTCATAGGAAAAAAATATACTTCCTTATTTTTCAAAATTTCAGGCTATTATTGATCCTCTTCAGGGTTTTTTCTAATTTCTAAAAATACAAACATTTCATAAAAGACTGCTCTGTAGATTGATGAGTGCTCTGTAGAATTTCTGGTGATGATATATATGCATTTTATAAATTTAGTGTAGCACAGAAGGACCTTATGCTCTATGGTTATTATGAGAATAAATGCTAATTACAACCTCTGCACTATTAAACTGGATATCCCTTCTAGAGCACTGCAGGATGGAAATGATTTGTACAGTTCAGATAGTATTTGTTTATATATAAAGGAAGTCTGTCTGCTTTACTTGGGAGAAGATAGAAACAAGATAAAACTGTTATGTCATTGTAGATTTAGAAAATCCTCATTCTCAGGGTCAGTGACTTCATGTACTTTTCTGAGAGATCGCAATTTCTGTTGGCCATCAACCTTTTTGAGTATAAGCACACACATTGATGGCTGGAAGCTTACTAGCTGGTTGTTACTTTGAAGTGGTACATCGAATTTTACATCAAGATGGGAAACAAGTCTGTTGATCAGAAACCTGGTTTGCACCTCTGGTCAAACAGATAGGAGGACAGTTGGTTAAGCCTTTTTATTTATTCTTGTCTTTCCTGTATTGTACTCTTCAGTGTAGCTTTTAGACTTCTCATATTAGTGTATAATGTAATCAGGTAAACAGGGTAGCAGCTACCATAASTACATGACTTTTTGTCCCTGAAATTCACGATGGTTCAATAAGCAGGAAAACATTTTGTACTAATTACTAAGTGTCTTTATCAGCAATTTTGCAGATGTAACCACAGTATGGGAGTACCTTTGGTTTCAGAACCTAAGAAGGAGTGTGAAACTCCTAGCTTCCAGATTGTTCCAACGATGGTATATTCTGAGGATTTATTGCTTAATAAAAAAAATCCAGCAATATGTTTAACCTGTCTTCCAGCTTTAAGTCTCGTGTATTTAGTTTTCAATAGTCAATTTATGTAAATCCTGAAATGTCAGAAAAAAAGTTTGATATTTGTGCAAGTAAAAAATTTGAAGAGCACGCCAAGTAATATCGTGCACATCCATAGTATAAATAAAAGTGTAAATATTTCTTCTCACATGTCCACTAAAACAGAAAATTGTATACAGATGTACTTCAGAATTTTCTAAGAAGTTTGGCTGCCTGTATTGTAAGCTACATTTCATCATGTTTTTATTTTACAACTCTTGGAAATCTGTTTTTTTAATGTTCCTGCCTTCTGTGGGCTTTTGTTTTGTGGATCGCTGGTTTTATTTTGGTTAAGATTCACCTGTGTGAAATTTTATTTATATATTTTAAGTTTAGAGGTAGGTAGATGTCACAAGAAGCATATTCTTGTATATTAACAAATCGAGTAAAGGTTCAAAAAAAAAATCAAAAGAAAAGATGCGAAAATGTAAGACATTTCCAGTGGACTTCATTGCTTCAGCTTCTGCATAGAGAACTACAGTCCCATATGTTCTGGGTTTTTTAAGTAATTTACAATTTTGAGCTTTGCAGCTACATTCTCACTATTGTCATTCAAAAAMCAAATGCTAGTATAGCTTGTATTCTTAAATAACTGCTTCACACTTGTTATTTCACTAAAAGAAAAATGTGTTTATTTAGATATCTTTTCCAAATACTTACAAGTATCAAGAAACTTGTATTTTAATAATCTACAACACTTGGGTTTTTTTTCCACCCACAGACTTCTTATGAAAACTTTTTGAATTTAATAATATTTTACCATATATTATAATTCACCTCTAARATATTACCAGAAGGCTTCCCTTTAATGCAGATTCCTTAACTGTTGTGGCAATTATTAAGATTACATAAGTAGTGCTTTTCAGATTCTTTAGTTATTCCAGCTTAAGGATAATGCATAGCTTTACTTTTCTGCTGTTTTTATTCTATTTAAGGAAAAAGAACGGTTAAAGCAAGAGAAACGTGATGAAAAACGATTAAATAAAGAGCGTAAATTGGAACAGCGAAGACTGGAATTAGAAATGGCGAAGGAGCTAAAGAAACCTAATGAAGATATGTGCATAGCAGACCAAAAAGTAATCATAACAACATACGTTTATTTTCCTACCTCATGTCTTTGTCTTTTGCATTTATGACAATAATTAATTCCCCTCGCAGCCACCCCCAAAGCATTCAAGTTTTGGTTTAGTTAACTGCATTTGAACCGTCCACTTAGAAATACAAGATAATGCAAATACTGTTATATTGGCTTAGGCAATTAAGGACATTTTGTTTAAGTTACCTGCTTCTGAAAAAAAACATTTGCATGATTACTTAAAAAGAAAAAAGAAAAATGAGTAGTCTGAATCTTTTTTTACTGGAAGTGTCACTTCTGTAAGCTGTTGTTACTCCAACAGATTACATTTCCAGACATGTGCATTCTTAGTTCCTATTTGTGCTTCAAGATTTGCATATCTCAGGTTCAGGTCCTCTCTTTTCCAGAGAAATCCCATTCCCATGCTCTCTGAATATTTTTCACAATACCTTTATAGTACTTTTGCTCGGAATAGAGTCCGAGAGCCTCTCCAGGACAAAAGAAGTATTTATTAGTTTCTCAACGCCTGTAGGATGTGGAAAACATAAATAATGGCTCTGTGCACTTCAATTTTAAATTTTATGTACTACCTGTGATGTGTGGGATTGCTTCTGCAAATGCCTCCACCTACTAATGATGACATGCTTTAGGTTATACGAAGCGGTATCAGCAAGTTCCTCCCTTACAGTCAGAAATGTTCTTCTTTGCAAGATCCTGCTGAGCCTTTCCTTGTTTCTTTCTGACTTCACAGCCTTTGCCAGAGCTGCCTCGCATCCCAGGCCTCGTTCTCTCTGGAAGTACATTTTCAGATTGTCTCATGGTTGTGCAGTTCTTGCGCAACTTTGGTAAAGTTCTTGGCTTTGATGTGACTGTGGATGTCCCGTCTCTGAGCATTCTTCAAGAGGGTTTGTTAAACATAGGAGACAGCATGGGAGAAGTACAAGACTTGCTTGTAAAGCTTGTCTCTGCAGCTGTTTGTGATCCAGGACTTGTTACTGGATACAAGGTAAAAAAAGGAATAAAAAAGAAGTCTTAAGTAGTGAAAAACTACATTTATGAATGCGTACTTCATAGTACCTCTTTGATGTATTTTTGATTTGGATTTAATTTCCTAATTATTCTTTTTGGTGTCACAGTTATATTTTTTGAAGACTTCCCCCATTCTCTCCCACCTCTCCTCCCATCTCTGACCTCTCATTTTTCCATAACTGGTATATTTCTGGACTTTTTTTTCTTTTGATTCTCACAATCTTGTCACTCTACTCTCTCTCGCTTCCTTACCTTTATTAAAACTGTGAATCACATAATGATTCTATTTCTTATTCTCATGTGTTCTCAAACCAATGTAGCTCTTTTCTACTCCAAATACGTACCTAGTGTACACATTATGTCCTTTTTTTCATTTAATCTATTTTATTAATGTTAGTATTAGCTCTGCTCTTAAAAACTTGGAGAGGTGAAGACATCCCACTTTGTGGCTCAATTCAAGACTTAAAACTGAACAGTTAAAAAAATCCTAATGTAAAAAAGAAAATGTAATCTCTGCCACTCTTCTATATCCAATAATGTAGTCTTCAGTGAAAATAATATATTTTTAACACGTTTGATTTTCTGAAACCCTTTACTTTCTCTTAGGTCAAAACTATTCTTGGGGAGCATTTACTTAATGTTGGCGTCAATCGAGATAATGTGTCTGAGATTCTGCAGATATTTATGGAGGCTCACTGTGGGCAAACTGAGCTTACAGAGAGCTTGAAGACAAAAGCTTTTCAGGCGCATACTCCAGCTCAGAAAGCATCAGTACTTGCTTTCCTTGTCAATGAGTTAGCATGCAGCAAAAGTGTAGTAAGGTAAGATTTTTGTCAAATATTCAGTGTAAAAGAATATAAAAACATTATATTTAGCAAATACTATTTATGTTGGTTTTTTGTTGCAGTAAGTTTCCTGATGCTCTTATAGTGAAAGCTGAGGTCTACCATTTGTTACTACTTCTTGTTTTATATACTTCTGATATTATGTAAGAGTAGTACTATTCCATATTTCGTCTGTAACTTTGCTTTCAAAACTTTCAGCAAAATTCCTCCAGCTATTTTGAGAGCGAAAATGATGTTGATTACAAATAAATTTGCTAGATTTTCAGGGTAAACAGGAGTTGAATAAGGCTTCTGCAATCTGCTATTTTCTCTTTTCTTTTTCTTTCAGACATCTTTTGGACAAGTACTTTAACTAGATCACAAGTTGTTGACAAGCCTGAATATTGTAGTTCAAGAAAGTGTATGCTTCATTTGTTGTCAGTAATAAGCATTTCATAATCAGGCTACATTAAAATAACATTTAAAAATCAAGTAGCACACAGTCATGAGTATAGCTCCCTGTGTTTTTTCCACCACGGAAAAGTCCTTTATGACCTGATGGAGAACTGTTTTGTTGCCCAGGTGAATGCTGACTTTTCTGGTACAGTGTGTGTCAAAAGTGAATCAATCAAGATAAGCAGGCCTAAGATTGCAGCAAGAGATAGACTGAAATCCTTTGAAAAAAATGGATTCAGTTTGTGCTGTTCCTGAGTATTGGCAGATGTTTACTCAAAATCATCACAGTAAGGAACAGTTTTCCTGTACTGCAGGTGTCCAAGTGCATATTCAGGTTATTGAAATGATCATTCACAAATAGAACAGAGTAGTGCTATATTTTCCTATACCCAAGTGCTTTCTTGTGCTTCAGTTTCTATACTGCAAAAATTGTCGTTTTTTGTGGATCTAATGGATCACAGATATTCAATGATAATTTTGTTTTCAGTGCAGCCTTGGATACTTCTTATCATACTTCTGAAAAGTGTGACTGGAGTCTCAACGTTGAATGAGGAAAATGAAAAGAAATTTCTATTTCTTTGTCATACCTCTAATGGAGAGAAATTTTATGCACTGATATATTTAAAGGCTGTCTCACAGTGTGCATACTGCAGAATGCTTTTGGAGCTTCACAGCTTTAAGATTATTTATTGAACTTTTTAGACAATTCTGGAACAGGCTGCCCAGAGAGGTGGTGGAGTCTCCTTCTCTGGAGATCTTCAAAACCCGCCTGGACATCACCCTGTGCCACATGCTCTAGGGGACCCTGCGTGTGCAGGGGTGTTGGACTAGATGACCTCTACAGGTCCCTTCCAACCCTAGCCATTCTATGATTCTATGATTCTATGATTCTTCAAGACAGTTATTTGATTAATGGAAATTATATTTATATATGTATATTTCAGATGAAGATATGTAAGTTCACAGTTAATGGTGATTTCTTGAATTACTTTGGATTATTTTGTCTTTGACAGTGAAATTGATAAAAACATTGATTATATGTCAAATTTACGGAGAGATAAGTGGATGGTTGAAGGCAAACTTCGGAAGTAAGTTTGTTTCCTTAACTATAACAATATATTGCTTTTTTGCATTTGCTAAAACATATTGCTGCATAGGCAATTGTTCTAAAAATAAAAACAGCTCATTCAATTACAGGTTTACCAAGAAGTCAGTAAGAGCACTACTTATTTAAAAGGGGATATCAATTTAGAATGGCTGATTTGCCCCCTTTTTACAGTAAAGCTTTAAAGATGCATGAAATTCAGAAGATGCATTTTTCATACAGCATACCCATAAAATTTTTCCAATTTATTTGATAACTGTGTTATGCTATATTGTGTTTCCAGTCTGCCTATGTCGTATTGTTCCCTGAAGTTAGGGATCATATGTAGAATGTAGACACTGAGATTTTATAATTTTTATTTAAGGTAAAAATTGAAAACTTTTAAAGGGTTATCAGCTTCACATCCACTGTTTTTCCATCCTACAAGACAAAATTCCATACAGCAAGCAAAAAAGCTCCAGGATGCTAGAAGGCATAAAGTTCATGAATCACAGGGGGTAAAAACGCATAGCCAAACTCCTTTCTTACTATTTTTATTTTGTTGTAGTTGTCTTTACCTCTTAACTGTCAGCACTGAATCCTTTCTTAGTCTTTGCTTCAGTGTTTGTTTCTAATATTATTTCTCCCTTTTTTTCCCCCCTTTAATATATCTGAGAAGGAAGAAAGAAGTAAAGAAGAGCAAGAGGGGAGGTAGTGGTACTGAAACCAGTAAAAAAAACTCTGTTAATCCTAGATACACTTTAACCCTGTGTAGACTGGTATTTTGTCTCTTGGGCAATCCAAAGACCTTCTTTTATTGTTATCTCCGTCCCTTCTTTGGGATGCAGTTAAAACAGAGTTGCTAAATTTTTAATGTACTCAACCACTGATTAATAAAATGGGACCCTTAGATGTCCTTGTCTACTTGAGGACTGTGTAGTCTTTTTTCTCTCCCTCCATCAAACTGTAAGTGCTTGTAGATGGTGGAGCCTCCCTTTTCACTCATCTCGTTTTCTCCCCTCTCATCCAGTGAGTATAATACCCTAGTGACCCAAGCCCCTCTTCCTTTCTGCAGTCATTTCTTGAATTTTTCCATGGTGTGAATTCGAGGTTCCAGTAGCCTTGTCTCTATTTTCAAGCCTAAGTATTGTGAGAGTGATCCAAGATTTTCTGTTTCTGCTTGTTTTTCACTGGACTTGACTCATATCATCCTTGGCTCATAATCTTCAGATATTCCACTGCTTTTCTGATGAATTCTCTTTTTTTCTTTTTTTTTCTCTTTTTTTCCCCCTGGAAGAGCATTCATTGATTGGTCTGAAACAATATTCTGTATTTTATCAGCTGATACACTTTCATAAATCTAAAAACTTCTCTGAAAAGAAATTTGCCCATTAAAATCTCCTCTTAAGTCTTTATTCTGCTTCCAGGCTTTGTTCTTAAGCGTATTATCTTTCCCATCCATTCCAAAGCCCAGGCTACTTTTGAAGCCCCCCCGAATCCCAAACTTGTTTGTAGATGAGTATCTCATTTCTTGACTACTTGTCATGTGATCAAGTAATATATACAGTCTTTATATGCAAAACAACTTTTACAGAACCCTCAAAACACAAGTCCGTAAAAGCATGGAAAGTTTACAGGGGTAAAATACAGGAACCTGAGGAATAGGCTGATTTCAGCTCTGGCCTGTTTACTGGATTTTGTATTGTGGTAAATAAACTTCCAGAAAGTCTGGGCATGGTGGTATGAATAAGTAGCACAGGATTCAGAAGCGGAATTTCCACCCATAAAGTATGTTCTCTGCGTATGTTCCCATTGCTTGACATCTTGAACTGGACACTGGATAAAAAGAAGTCTGTGTTTGTAAGGTTTAAAAAGCAACCTTAGGATCTCATGTTGGGAAAAAAAGGTTTGTTGTGTTACAGCTTCTAAGAAGGCTTTTCTCTGTTTGCTTGCCATATATAAATTCCTTGATAGGTGTACCTTTTATGGTCTGAAACAGGATTTTGAGCTGCCTGCACTACTTTTTCTAGTGGTTTGGTGTTCAGTGATAGGTTGCATTTCATTCTTACTCCATGACATTTGGTTGTAAATCTTGATGCTCACTACCATTTCTGTAAAGACAGCCATCTCATCAGATCAATTCATCTTTCTTTGTGTGTTCTGTAGCACAACACTTGTCACAAGACTCTCTTGCCAGGGATGGTTCAGTTGCTTTTGTTTCTGGATGCTATAGTTTCAGCTTCTCTTCTCGCTTTATATGTCTTCTCCTTGACATCTTTTGTATAGCTTGATCAATGTAAACAGAACAAAAATTAAATGAAACTACTTCTTTGCAAAATCTTGAAATGCTGCAGCCTAAGTTTTCACTGCAGGGATGTTTTTTTCAATGTGCCGTTATTATGGCACTTTCTTCGTAAGTTTTTTTCCTTTCCTATGAGGCTATTTCAGCTGTATTAGTGATCATGTAATTAAAGGTAATTGTTTTGTCATAGGAATTACACCCAGAGTTGGAAATTCTGATTGGGAATACTTACTACCTTTTTTTTTTTTTTTTTTTTTTTTTTTTCCCCTCCCCTCTCCCTGAGGCCCAAGTATGTAAAAAGGGCCAGCGATTTAGAATTTCTTCTTTATAGACGGGTAAACTTTATAATGCTCCCAATAGTCCCTCTGCTATATACCTGAAAACTAGGAAGACGAAACAGTTTTCTGAGTGAAGGTTTTCCTTTCTATAGGAGCCATACATCTTGGCAGCAGCAGCAGAACTATGCCAGCTTTTGACATGTTGGAACATTTGCTGCATTCTGCTCTTGTCAGGTTCTGCCTCTGTGCAACGTTGGATGTAGGTGACTGATGATGTCACCAGAGAGCATCTCTGATTTATTTCCATCGTCATCTGTCGGGTCATTCAGGCATCCTGTGGTGCCTGCCAGTGGTGTGTGGCTGTGTTTACTTTCAGTAAAAGCCTTTTTTGCATGTTCTCCTTTCCCTCGGTGTGGGAAGGAGTTGTGGTTGCTTGTTGTTGCACCTCCACTTGCCACCTTTGACTGAGTTGTTTGTCCAGTTGGAAGGGACTTCTAGAGATCATCTAGTCCAACACCCCTGCACACGCAGGGTCACCTAGAGTCTGTGGCACAGGGTTGTGTCCAGGTGGGTTTTGGCGATCTCCAGAGAAGGTGACTCCAAAACTTCTCTCAGCAACCTGTTCTGATCAGTCCAAACTTTGAGCAGGATCTTTGTTCAAGTGTTGATCGCTGTGTACAGGCAAGAATTTCCAGCCCAGGTGATGAGGATTTGATGTTGTGAAATTATCCCAGTCAAAAGGATAACTTCAAACAAACAAACCAAACAAAACAAAAGCCTCAACTCAAAAGCTTGATAAGTGTTGTTGGTAAATGAGACAAAGGCTTTTTTGCACCAGAGCAAAAGAAACATACTT
Source organism: Eudromia elegans (assembly GCA_003342815.1). NCBI lineage: Eukaryota > Metazoa > Chordata > Aves > Tinamiformes > Tinamidae > Eudromia > Eudromia elegans. Next base: position 89,208 of record PTEX01000214.1, read on the forward strand.
ACTTTCCAAATCACTAAAATACTTCAGAAGATACATTTAATCCAGGTATCTTAATTAGCTATAAAAATCTGTGTTTCTGTTGGAAAAATAGACCTGTAAAACCTGCTAAATTCTCTGCTGCATTAAAAATATATCCTTTTCAAGCAAACAAAAGCCCCCTTGATGATTTCCTGTCAAGCCTTTACAAAAAGTGCTGCCACCAGTCAAGCAGCAACAGCATCATTTCTGCCTGTGCCTCCACATACTGGCTCAGTGCCCCAGCGTTCTGAAAGACACATGCATTCATCAGCCTTCCTCTGGTGAGAGCTCGGTATATTCACAACACTCACCGTGTGAGTAGCCACTTGCTGTATGGAATATTGTTTTGTAGGATGGGAAGAGAGAGAAGTGCAACAAGGGGAAATTACATACTGGTAATTGTGTTTGTCGTGACCGTTCTGCTTTTCCCATCCTACCTTCTTCCAGCCATCTCTTACAAAATCTTTGTCGTTTCTGCACGTGCTTATGAATCTCTTCTAAGGCAGTTGCGTTTTTGGTCTGCATTATACRTGACTGGTTAGGCCTGGCTATTTATACCTCCTGTGATTCAGCATGTTTGCCTGCCAGCTTCCTGATAGGTGGAACGATAATATTTGCTGTGTGGAATCTTGTCTTATAGGATTTTTATAGAAGAAGAAGGTCTACAACAACCATAATTACTGGTATGTAAGTTTCCTTTTTCTTTCATAAAAGGAAAAAAAGAGTTTGAATAACTCCTAGAGTTGAATACTCTTGGTGATTTTAGGCAGTTAAGGTTTCACTGAAGAGAAGGTTTGTCCTAGAAAGAAAAGGTCAGTCAAAGCACTAAAAACACATAAAAACCTGTAATTCAAATTTTAAGCTAGCCTTGCTGTTGGCCATGCAGTTGCAAAACTACTTTGCTCCAAGTAAAGATTTCTGCTGCTTTTTTTTTTGTGTGTTTTTTGACAGGTACTTTATGACAGAATTTTTAAATCTATGTATGAATTAAGAGGTTATTCAACATAAGATTTTAAAATGGTTCTATTCTCTAGTCAGCTGTCCTGACTTTTCAAAACTCGCCTTGTGTTAACATTTCTTTTAAACAGTTACACTGTAAAGTTGACCCAGGAGAAATGGAAATTCTGTGCAGAACTGAATAAGTGTTTTAAAGCTTCTCTTATTATCCTCAATTTTTCTTGTTGTTTAATAGCAATAAAGAGTGAGTTAACAGAATGTCAGTGTAGAAAAAAAGAGCTAATTTGAATCTGAAATTCCTTTCAATCACATATGAAGAAAGATATGTTAAGATGCTCTATAATTTCAGCTCCTTATCATGTGTTTAAAGGCTTAGAATCATTCATGCCAAGAGAACTGGCAAGAAAGATGCTACAGGAGGTGGTGATGTAGGAGAGGAACAACACTGCTTGGAAACACCAACACAGGGGCGCAAACGCAGACGAAAGGGTGACAGCGATTATGATGATGATGACGATGATGATAGTGATGACCAGGCAGATGAAGATGATGAGGATGAAGAGGACAAAGAGGATAAAAAGGGAAAGAAGACAGAAGTTTGTGAGGATGAGGTGGGGAATTTTTATGGTTGGTTTCATTCTATTTAAAGCCTCTGTTCTTTCTGCTACCTGCATTATGGCACCATTCTTTCTGTTTCTCTGCATTATGGCACAATTTTCCCAAATGTTGTTTCCAGTAACAAGGAAGAAGGAATAGTTTATCACCAATATATTGGCATTTTTTGAATTATTTTTTCTTCCTTAATTGACTTATATACTATGTTTCTTTTTTTTTTTTTTCCTTTGGATTAGTCTTATTTTTTTCTGAAATTCTGAAAGATTGTACTAGATTCAGGGAGCTCCAGCTTTGTTAGCAAATGAGTTAACTGTAGTTTTTCCTTAGTGTAAAGTAAAGGTAACTTATTAATTAACAAAATAGTAAAGAAGTTTAAAATTATATGAAATCTCTATTGTAAAGTTTGTTTGTGCCCTTATTGTGTTTTTTTTTCTCAGTTTTTCCAAACAAGGGACTTAGAAATGAGAGAATTTTTTTCTCAGTTTTCAAGTGACCAAATAAGATAAATATAGCTGGTCAATGTCACATAAAATATAGAAAGGATTGTTAAAATATTTTTAGTCTCTTAACCTGAATTGTTTGCACTACAATCAAAATTAATTTTTGGTGTAAGTGCCTATAGGTCTCATGGTAAAAAGTCTGAGTGTTCTCAGATGCATGAAACCAGATCCAAAGAATACCAAACACTGTATTGCAGTATTGACTGTTTCAGTCATTACCAGAAAATATCTGTTTGTGTTCTTCAAATGAAAATGACTCATATTTTTAACCATGTCAAGAAAAAAGAAGCCATAGGCTTTAACCATGAGTGTGTTCTTCTTCAAAGGTCAGTAATATAAATACTGATTTGTTGTTTAAAGTGGCTCTGCATTTTCTTTCAAACATCAAAATGAACGTGCAAGTCCTCTTTGGCCAAAGACTGGTCAGTAAGTTTGTGACCAGTCCTCTTTTTTTAATATGTGAAAAATGCTCAGAAATAAACTTTAGTGTCCCCAATCTATATAGAAATTAAGAAATTACCTAGTTTTAAGTTTCATCTGCAAGCTCAGTTATTCTTCAGGTAGCACAATGTTTTCAGAAAAAATCAGCTGTTTGCCATCTGCTGCTGCCCTACATATGTATCTGCCCTGTGTATGCAGTAGTATGGTGTTATCCTTAAATAACATTTATGATGGTATATTTGGTGATTATAGGATGATGGGGACCAGACAGCAAGTGTTGAAGAACTAGAGAAACAGATTGAAAAATTGACCAAGGTGAGAGATTTCTATCTGTTTTTATAGTTATAAGACATATTTGATTGAGTTTGAAGGTTATCTGTTGTTTTCCTTCTCTCTCTCTTAAGAGAAATTGAAAATTAGCTTACATTTCACGAAAACATGAAATGATGCTCATGTTTAGGACATTTAAATTGTTAGTTGTTTATTGCTGTAGTGGATTTGATTTAAATGCAATTAGAAAGCTGTTGATAATACTCTAATGTATCCCTGTAATAAAATATGATATAATCATCATTATCCAGACCTAATTGTTACAATAATTCTGTTTGTTGATCTTAGAAAGTGACAATTAACCTTTATGTATGAGAAGCAATGGGATTGTCACAGTGCAGATACGGTTGCAGTTGCCCCTTCCCTCCTACAGTTGGCTAATTCCTGCAACTATATTCCAGGCCAATAGAGAGAACTGTCCTGGCTTCATATTTTAAAAGGAGTATCAGGATGTAATAGTAAGATAACGATAAGAGGGAAAGAATGGTGTAGCTTGGCCTACTGCATGATCTCTATTTTTATTAACTAGTTTAATCTGTGCATTAGAAAATTCGTAATTTCAGACTTTGTCTCCTGGTTTCTCTGTACTCCAAACTGAACAAAATGAACAGTCTAGAATGCTACCTGGCTTCCAGCAGTGTCAGTTTAGCATGAAAAAGAAATACAGTGTTTTTAAGATTCCCCTCAGAGAGCTATTTATATTTGAATACAGGATTTAGTGTCAGACATTACTGTTCTGATCTTTTTCTGAACGAGGTGAATTATCTCATTAGCTTCCCATCAGAAGCTGCAGTATCTCACAGGTGCTGGGCTGTCTGCTCTGCACTGCACTGTGTACTGTTTGTTTTTCTCTGAGAAGCAGACAAGTCCTACCATTGCAAAATGCATCCTCAAAGCAAAGCTGGTAAACTGAAACTCTTGGTAAAGGAGATGATTCTCATGTGATCTTATAGCTTCTGTTCATTTTGATAGCAAGGAGATATTTACTGTATAACAACTTTTTTTTCCTATTCAATTGTAATGCTTTTTCTAAAACAGCAACAAAGCCAGTACAGAAAGAAGTTATTTGAAGCTTCCCACTGTCTACGTTCAATGATGTTTGGTCAAGATCGTTACAGGCGTCGGTACTGGATTCTGCCTCAGTGTGGTGGTATTTTTGTAGAGGGCATGGAAAGTGGTGAAGGTAAGAAACAGAAACACGGAGGAGTAGCTTCATGGCAAGACATACTGCCAGTCCCTGCTGGAGATAATCTTATGTACCAAGGACTTGAGTCTTCACCTTTAACCAAAGGTCAAATACAGTAACCTTGAGAAAACGTCACTGTTGATAAGCTACTCTCTGATATTTTCTTGATTATGAGAGAGCTGATTTCTCTTTTGAAATTAGAATTAATACTTTGCAAGTTATGTATTACTGTGTTTCCATATGTTATGCTTTTTCACATTTGTAGATAGGTGCTGTTTTTTTCTAAAATATTTTCTCCATAGCAGTAAATTCTGCATATGGAAACTAAGATGACAAAAGTATATATGAAAATGCATTACTTTCCATCTTTTTCACAGAATTTTCTGTGCTTGAAAATTAGATATGTGTCTAAAACAAAAAATTGTTTTCCTCACAGTGAAGTACAGTGCTTTCTCATCATTAGTATTGTTTAGTCTTTGTATTTTTCTCCCTGAGCATTATTTCAACCAAGCAAATGTTATCTTTGTTAAAATTTAGATAGTTTTCTGGTTGTGATGTTTACATAATGTCTGTGATTAAAATTTCTCACACTTGATTGGATCAAGGTAGAGAACCTGTTTAATCTATTTGTGGATATTAGATTTTTTTAAAAATGAACCTGCAGAACAAATATTTTCCAATTCTGGTTTGAATGAAACTGAAACCAAAACTCATGATTCTTTTAAGTTTTTTTTTTTAACCAAAAATGACAATAATCTCCCTGAAATATGTGATATCAGGAGAATTACCTTATTCCAGGGAGATATTTAATTAAAATAATGAAAGTGTGGCAGCACTATGAGAAATCTGAGCTTTGTTACGGCGTCAAAACTAAGCCATGTAACTTACCTCAAATGTAATCCTGATCTTTAGGTTACCTTTCTGGAAGGGGTAGCCTGAAGGAATTAGGGGGTTTTTTTGTTGTTGTTGTTTTTTTTTGTTGTTGGTTTKTTTTTTTTTTTTCTTCTGTCTCCTGTCCTACATTTATTTTATGATGTTGAGACCTGTTTTGCCCATGAGTACCTGGATAGATAAGATGAACTGTCAGATGCTATAGTGCTTATATTCTTATTGCGCATTATATATTAAAATTTACTTAGTTAATTTAAGCATCCCCAAATTTTTCTTAAGAATTCCCGTATGCTTCAGAAGTTATACACAAAGGAAACTGCTGAAACACAGCTACTTGTCTGAAGTTGCTTGAAAAACATACATGAAATTTTTAGCCATGGCCTTCAGGACAAACATATTTTTATCTTAGATCTATATCTGTGTATATGTGTGTGTGTGTGTATATATCTATCTATCTATCTATCTATCTTAGATCTATATCTGTGTATATGTGTGTGTGTGTGTATATATATACATACATACATATATATCTCTATATATATCTCTATATATATATCTCCTTAATGAAAACTTAATCTCCCCGAAGAGCAGTGTGTGCATGCTTTTGAGCTCTGAACTACTCTCGTAGCTCTTAGTTTACCCCAGTGGTATGGGGGCATTTGTCATTCCTTTATAGAAGCTTTTGAAACATGAGACATGAACTTTAAAATGAACCATTTTTATGGTTCTGTTAGCCATAAATCATAAACAGAACCCTTATTTATTTGCAATTGCAGTATCTGATAATAAAGAAATAATTAATATCAGGTGCTCTACTCCTTCTCCCTTTTTCTGACATTTTCCACCTCTTTTTCATTTTTTAAGATTCCTGGGGTAAGTCAACACATCACACTAAAGGCAGGAGAGATGGTTGAAGAAAAATTAGCAGAGCAGAGAGTACAGAAAAGTCACTTTTCTAACATTATAAGTCTTTAACATCACAAATTTTTGAAAAAAGAGGCATTTGCTATGAATCGTTCTGGTRTTTTAAATTGCTTTAGACATTACACTTTTCAAATCATATCTGTCTGCTTAGCTGTCTGTAGAGTTGCATAGGCTCTTGAAACAGCTATAAGCTGTCAAGAATTTTGAATTTTATGGTTCATAGTCTAAATTGCTAATGACTTTCACTGAAAAAAAAGTATTTTTAATGTTATGATGTAACATTTGAGGCATATTGGATTTCACAGTAACTATTTTGGTCCTCCAATTGGTAGTGGGCTGTGAGTTTGATTAAACGGTCTTTAGCAAAAATAAATTTCCTGGCTATTAGCATAGTAGTCGATTTTTTTGGTTTTGTCCTTCTTTGTGTGTGTGTGTMTGTGTGTTACAATGCTGTGCTCAGTGGTAGGTTTTTGCAAGATGAAAGGAGCCAAAAATGTGTCCTTCTCAAAGAATCTGAAAACCTGTTCCAGACATATATGCATCTAAAAGCAGGATCCTGTAGCAAAATTAGCTACATTGAGGCTGTTTTTCCTCCAGGGCTTTAGAAGAACTTAAATCTGCATGTAGCTTAATGCTTGCTCGCTTTTACGAAGTGTTCTATAAAGACAGAAATGATCACACTGCGGCAAAAAAGAAAGAATGATCTAACCTGCATGGAGGCAAAACCCAAAGTTACTGCTTACATAATTAAAGTGATTATATCGTAAAATGATAAATATATAAATATAAATATATATATAAATATAAAATGATCAAATGATCAAAATCAGTTGGTCTGTTATACTTCATTTACAGTTTTAAATTTTGTAGGTCTGGAAGAAATTGCAAAAGAAAAAGAGAAGTTCAAAAAAGCAGAAAGCATGTATATCAAAGAAGAGATAATTGAGAACTCAGAAGATAAATTACAGTGTTCCAGTACAACTCACTATGAGCAAAAAGATGTGAAGGAAAAGGACAACACTAATTTATTTTTACAAAAGCCTGGGTCTTTTTCAAAACTAAGCAAACTGTTAGAGGTAGCAAAAATGCCACCTGAATCTGATGTTATGTCCCAAAAATCTAATGGCAGTGCAGCAAATGGCTGCACATTATCTTATCAAAGCAACTCCAAAAACTCCCTCTGCAGCGTTCAGCCCACTGGTTCGCAAAGCAGCACTGACAAGGCTGATTCTAATAATCTGTTCAGTCCTGCTGTAGGTGGGTCAGGGAAGTTTTACACTTCTCCACTAGTTCCAAGTGATCAGCTGTTAAAGACTCTCACTGAAAAGAGCAGACAGTGGTTCAGCCTTTTGCCGAGAGTCCCCTGTGACGATATGTCAGTCACTCAGGCGGACACACCAGCTACCATGGCCTCCCAAACATCTCAGTYGCATCCGCCGTCAAAATCGCCCTCGCCGGTTCCCTCTCCTCTTCTGGGATCAACCTCCACACTGAGTCAAATGGGATTAAGCCCTTTTGCCTTGTCACCACTCCAGGTAAGTAAACAAGTACTTTTGAATAGTCTGAATTTGCTGTGCTTATTTGGACAGAACTCTTGTTGAGCCCAGCTATTTCACAAAAATGCTATAATTATCATCTTTGTTTCTCTTATGTTTTTTTCTGCTTTTGGATGTTAATAAACCCTTTTGGCTTTTATGATACTGGAAGCTTTTTTATTGTAAGGTGGGTAAAATCCATAGTAATTAATATTTGGTATTTTGTATGCCCCTTATAGGGGTTGACCTCTATTATTAAATAATAAACAGATAAATAAAAACAAATTTTCAGAAATTTAATCTCTTTAAAAGTTGTTATTGCTTAAGCATTCACAGGGCCCTAGTAAAATTGTATGTTTGTCTTTGATCAGTTTATTAGTAATCAAAGGCAAGGCCTGAAGAAAGGCCTCGTTTTATATCTTTTAAAAAGAGAATCCTAATCGTAACTCAGGTGGTACTCAATTAGTAATAGTAGTCGTGACCATTAAAAATATTCTCATTGTAGCAGATCAAGACTGGATTACCGGTAATGAGACTTCAGTTCTGTGGATGGCCTACAGGAGCTCTTACTTCAAATGTTCCATTTTCGTCTCCCGTGCCTACTCTTGGATCAGGTTTGGGACTGTCAGAAGGGAATGGTAATTCATTCTTGATACCTAGCACTTCTACAAGTAAAAGCGAATCACCAGCACTACAGACTGAAAAAACAGCGTCTGCTCCTTCTGCAGCAGTTGAAGTATCCAAGCCGGTAGATTACCCTAACCCAAAACCCATACCAGAAGGTGAGCACAAGACAATAGTAAGCTAGAACTCTAGGATAATTTGCTGCAATACCACTATTCTATTCCAGTTTATTTTTGCATTATTCATCTAAATCATTTTCTGATATGATTATGATTGCATTTAAAGTGTCTRTAAGGAATTTACCTGCCTGTCTTGATTTAGAAATGCAGTACGGATGGTGGAGGATTACTGATCCCGAGGACCTAAAATCTTTGCTTAAAGTGCTACATCTCAGGGGAATAAGAGAAAAGTCCTTACAAAAGCAAATACAGAAACACATGGATTACATTACTCTGGCCTGCATCAAAAATAAGGATGGTATGTAATTGGTATTTTTGTTATGTGTGGCTGCTGGGCACTGGCATAGATGAGTCTGAGACGTATTTATGTGCAGGGTTAGAGTCTCAGCCAGAGAGAAAAGGTAAGGTTTTTGCTCTCTGTAAGACTGTCTTTTCACAAGCCTCATACTGGAAAGCTGCAGGGCTGGAAAAGTCCCCTATATAATATGGATTTCTCTAGGGGCCTGACTAAATTTTGATAACCTTTTCAAACTCTTTCTGTCTCTATAACACTGTAGCTCAGTCTTCCCTTCCTCTTCCTGCCTTTAAATTTAGTAGTTATATTGATATCTTATATAAGAATTCTTCAGCGCTTTATGGGATTAACAGGTAAATCAGCTTGAATTTACTCGGAGACGTTGTAATACTAATTAAAATAATAAAATATGATTCTCAAATACAGTTGCAATTATTGATATAAATGAAAATGAAGATAACCAGGTAACTCGAGATGTTGTTGAAAACTGGTCAGTAGAAGAACAAGCAATGGAGATGGATCTTGCTATTCTTCAGCAGGTGGAAGATCTAGAGAGGAGAGTTGCATCAGCTAGTTTGCAAGTTAAGGTAAAACCAACTTTAAGTAAAATCTCTGTTTGAAATGACATTACTAAAGTGGTGAGAATCTAAACTAGATAGTAGCAGTTCGTTTTCTGTTGATAAGTGTCTTCTCCTTCATTTCTCATTATCTGCAAATAAAACAAATGCACCACAGCAGTATCACAAAAACTTGTGTTCCCAGACATAAAAGGAACAGTAGAAAAGCATTATTTTATTTCATTTAAATAACTGGATAAAGCAGATGCTCAGAGTGGCAACCTGGAAGAATGTTCCTGTGACGCATGCAACACCATGCATGTTTTACCCTTTTTAAATGAAAAGATTTCACTGCATATGGGTGACTTGATTATAACAATTTGTGCTGCAGTTCTCTATGCTTTTAGTTTCTACTGCCATCGGTTCTTTTACAAAAGCCTATGTGCTCATTGCACCTCCTTGCTTGATCATTGTAGAATTGCAGAGGAAATATATGGGTTGTGAGCATGAAAGAATTATGGAACTAATGCCTGTCAAAACAACCTGAGGTTTTCCAAAGGTGAATGCAGTATTTGGGCTGTAGTGTATACTAGGTGTGGATGTCTTTTCTGCATGATTGACATAGTCTCCTGAAGTCTGAGATCTGGTCCCAGCCAACCTGGAAGACAGATAGACCTGATGTTTTGACTGATAGTACAGGATGCCTCAGAAGGAGATAAGCAAGTAGAGTGTTCCATATGTCCTTTCAGAATGTCTGTTAATGCCTTGATTAATTATTTTACTTCTCTGGATATTTTTGAAAGGGTGTCTACAGATGGATTTACAAGTAACTAAGATATACTGGAAACAGCGCTTGAGTTACTTAGTTTGATTCCATTAAACAGTTCCTGTGTTTACCCAGTGAGTAACTTAACAGCAACCAATACATTTGCAAACATTTCTATTAACGTAGGGCTGGCTGTGTCCTGAACCTGCATCGGAGAGAGACGACTTGGTATACTGTGAACATAAGTCAATTAGTAGATTGCACAAGAAGCACGATGGAGATTGTGCTGGAGGTGGAGAAAGCAGTACCAGTGCTCTAGAGCGGAAGAGTGACAACCCTCTAGATATAGCTGTAACCAGACTTGCTGACTTGGAGCGGAACATTGAGCGAAGGTATCTGAAGAGCCCCTTAAGTACCACCATTCAGATCAAACTGGATAATGTGGGCACAGTTACTGTCCCTGCTCCTGCACCATCCATTAGTGGTGATGGTGACGGGTAGGTTATTGAGATTAACTTGAAAAATTATTGTGCTTCTTTGCTAATTGGAGCCTATTTTCTATTGCCTGTTATTTATGTACCTTCTTGTATGTCTGTGATCCATATGGATCATGTTATTCTGCATGGTGCTTTKTAAAAATATTTTTTGTTATGTTTGTTGATAATCTTGCAAAGTTATCTTACATTTAACTGGTTGTGACTAAGCTTTGAGGCACGTAGCCACAGTCTGTGCTCTACATCAAATTTAGTTGCTTAAACCTTATACTTATTGGCTGTGTACGTTTTGTCATTGCTTGGCTTTCAATGTGATAATGATTGTTCCACGTTTAAACATCATCAAACACGGATGTGACCTACTTAATTTCTCTATATTTCAATGCAGAAGTGAAGAGGATATTGCTCCAGGGCTAAGGGTTTGGAGAAGGGCATTGTCAGAAGCGCGCAGTGCTGCACAGGTAGCTCTGTGCATTCAGCAGTTACAGAAATCAATAGCATGGGAAAAATCTATTATGAAAGTTGTAAGTGTTTTTCATTTAAAAAATACTGTAAATTAACTTGCTGTATTCTACTTCCCCACCTTAAACATTTTAAAGATACTATGATTAACGTTTTTTTTTTTTTTGTTTGTTTTTTTTTTTTTTTTTTTTTATTATGGCCTGTAAAACTTAATAGTTATTTTGTGCATAGATGACTATAAATCTAATGGAAAAGATCATCCTCTTGCCAAATTCAGTATCATAAAGTTTCTAAGATGATAAGCTAACTTATAATTGGTTGCTTTAAGATCACAACTAACAGGTAGTAATGAAAGAGACATTTCTGACACCGTCTGATGGAAGACACTCTTATCTGATAGAGTATTTCTGATCTCATCCGTGACATTAGCTTTAATGAAAACTCAGCATTGCATATTCTAATTAAGGACTTCATTTTTCAGAAAGTTGAGATGCTCCAAATGCGTGGCTTCTTTGCATGCCCACTTATCACAACTGCACATGCAATCTGGGCAAGTGTGTAAGCAAATACGCTGAAATATTTATTTTCTTATACACATGCCCACTTAACAAATACATTTGTGTTAACTGCATATACAGAGTTAACTGCATATACAGAGAAGGCATGCAAAATGCATGTGTCAACACCTGCATGGTATTTTGAACTTCAAATTTCTGAAAACAAGCTGTAGTAATGCTATAATAACGATAGGAAGAGCTTTCATAATTAAAGCAATTAATATATAAAGGTCTTTCTGTTGAACTATTTGCTAAAACTGACTTCAAATTGCTTTATGATCAATCATCTTTATGATGTGATTTGGCACTGCCAGTGCTATGTGGTGGTGCTGGCAAAAGTGATTTTTTTGATTACTGCTTTTTCCCTTAATGTTGTAATGTCTGCCTATTCTGTATAGGAAAAAAAAATATATCCTTTATCAATACAGTTAAAGGATAGATAAAGGATAAATTAGATAAAAGCGGTATATTAAGGCTGTGTCTTTAGACCTAAGGATATATAAATTTAGTAGGAGCAGCTAAAAGGGCATGTAAATGTAGTTTTTAAGATGTAATTTAGTATCCAAAGAAAAAGCATATAATTCACAAATTGCCTGAAATGTTTTATGCATTGAATTACATGATAGAGATTGGTCTAATGAAAACACGGGGAGATCTTTATGTTCCTGAAAAAGAAGTCCAGATATAAAAGAATATCAATATAACAGGGTGTAAAGAAAATTGACTCTATATTCGATATTTTTAGGCTAGTACAAATTTTAGTAAGTGCAATGATCATACTTCGTCTGTAATAGTGAATTCCTGTTGTATTTGGATAAAGATCCTTATTGCTTATTATATGAAACACTGTGGCAATTTTTTTTCTGCAGTCTTCTTTAATAGCTACTTTAAAAATTGCCTTTTCTGGTTGAATTCAGTATTTCTAACTGTAAGCGCAAACTTACAAACAGTATTTGCAAATGCTTTTAGGGACGTTGAAATCAGATATTTTGAAATGCTAAAATGAAAAACTGCCAGTCACTAACTGTAGGAAACTTGACAACACACAAAAGCACTTCTAATCCATATTTTTTGTTGTGCGCTGACAATGAATGTCATCTTATTTACCAAAAACATTGAGAATAACTATAGAGGCTTTTTAAAATTACAAAATAATAATAATAAATAATAATAAATAATAATTAATAATAATAAATTTGGCAGTGCTATACAATAGAGAACATAACTTCCAGAGCAAGGGTAATTTCTAAGGTGGGTTGTCCTATGAATTAAATACTGAGCACAGACATTTCTAACCTGTTGTGCTTTCTGACATGGACATAAATGAAGAACCCCCCCACATACACTCCCCACTGAGAGAGTAACTCTGATAAATTTGGGCTATGAGACGCTTTCTCCTCTCATAGTCAGTAATCCAATATAACAGGCATTGCTAGTTTTCTGTACTGTAGGACACCGATCTTACAATTAATTWGTTTTTCTTTTTTTTTTTTTTTTTACAAATCATAGAATCATAGAATGGCTAGGGTTGGAAGGGACCTGTAGAGGTCATCTAGTCCAACCCCCCTGCACACGCAGGGTCGCCTAGAGCATGTGGCACAGGGTGATGTCCAGGCGGGTTTTGAAGATCTCCAGAGAAGGAGACTCCACCACCTCTCTGGGCAGCCTGTTCCAGTGCTCTGTCACCCTCACCGTTAAGAAATTCTTCCTCAAGTTCCCGTGGAACTTTTGGTGCCTCAATTTGTGGCCGTTTCCCCTAGTTCTATCACTGGCCACCACTGAGAAGAGGCCAGCCCCCTCCTCCTCACTCCCTTTCTTGAGATATTTATATACATTGATCAGATCCCCTCTCCGTCTTCTCTTCTCCAGGCTGAAGAGGCCCAGCTCTCTCAGCCTTTCCTCATAGGGCAGATGTTCCAGACTAAATGTGGTGACATTTAGTGCTTAGATTAGTTCCTCACTTATTGCATGTATTCTGTTAGAGGTGTGATCATTGATAGACTTGATTGTGAGAAAAATGAAAGAAAAATGATTTTTGAAGTTAATGGGTGTTTGGAGAGGAAGTGTATTGCATATATAATATTACAAGCAGTTGTTTCAAAATTTGAACTAAAGCATTTTTTCATGTATATAGTACTGCCAAATTTGTCGAAAGGGAGATAATGAAGAACTGCTGCTGCTTTGTGATGGTTGTGATAAAGGCTGTCATACATACTGCCACAGACCCAAGATTACTACTATTCCAGATGGGGACTGGTTTTGTCCTACATGCATAGCCAAGGTAATATTAGCCTTGAAGRCAAAATTACATATATTGACCTCTTTATACATGATAGAGTTTAACATTTCCCGACACTTTTTGAACCAAAATAAAGATGTGTATGTTTATGCTGGACCTCCATTAAATATGAGATTTATAATACTTTTTTGATTATTGGTAACATGGACTCTCGTGGTAAGTAGAAGCTACAACAGAGTTTGTATTCAACTGTATTTTTTAATGTAAATAGAGAATTAACTTTCTGATTCAGTACCATAACTCCTTATTTGTCTATTTAACAGAACTTTGCCACATTCATCTTTAGAACTTTTAACTTCTAAGTGGTCTTCTAGTTCTAAATGTTGACAGGCGAATGTTTTAGGTAGTGTTTGAAAGAAATACAGGAAAAAGCAGAATTAGTATCATTCATTTCATGTGTCTTTTTTTTAATATGCATCCAAGTGTGTTTGATAAAAAGGTAATGTATGTCTCCTGTTGCTCATAATCATTTTCAGTTGAGAAATTTGTAATCCTGACATTTTCCTGGGTAGTTTTATAATTACCAAATAATAGCTTTCTGGTTCTTTTAGTACTTGTTCCAAACTGTAAAGTGGCATTGCTGTCCGGAACTCTCACTGTTTTCATCTTAAGTGTACTTTCTTAGTTTAATTTTATTGTTAAGAAATACCTTTGTATTAGATTCCTCTTTTCCATTTTGTTTATATCTTCTTTAAATTTTCATACTTTATGTTCCCTTGAAATCAATATATTTGTATGTTTCATACCTAATTTTTAATCTCTATTAATACCTCAAAATCCCTGATTTAAAAAAAAAATCACGTTTTCCATATATTGAAAGTAATATGGTTGTTAGAAATCAATGTAGTATTCCATCTCTGGTTATATCAGTCTTTTAGTTGCGGGCAGCTAAAATTAAACCAGCCTGTTTTATTCTAAGGTTTCACATGATTGAAAGTCAGATGCTTGTGTACTATGACAAAGTTGGAACCTAAACCACTAAGAATGCGGATGTTTACAGTCTTGCTTCCTTTTAGAGAACAACAGGAAGTAAATAATCTCAGTCATTAAATATCCCAAGTGTTTTGATGCTTCCATTTTTCTTATCTTCTTTGGTTTTATGCAGTGTATCAATCATACACAGGTGCTGTAATTTCTTCGTTCTTGCTTATTTTAGTTCTTTTTATTGTAGGCAAGTGGTCAAACTCTAAAGATAAAAAAGCTTCAAATCAAAGGGAAAAAAGGTAGTGAACAGAAGAGGGGCAGGAAGTTATCTTTAGTGGGAGATACAGAGGATGAAGATTCTGCAACTACAAGCAGCTCCTTAAAAAGAATAAAAAATGATCCTAAAAAAAGAAAAATGGAGGAGAATGTCTCTGCAAGTCAACTAAAGCAAGAAAGTTTTCCTCCTATTAAGAAACCTAAAAGAGATGACTCCAAGGACTTGGCTATTTGCAGGTACAATCCGTTTGTTTGTAAAGTAATGAATTCTGAATTTGGGTAACCCTTGCTGAAAAAAGTAGTGCCTAATTGTACTTGCCTATTTTCCGAGGTAAGAGAAGTCACAAGAAGGCTATTCCCTATCATGCATTCACATATTCACAGAGCAGTTCATGACGATTTCACCGTAGATGTTACGGATTTAATACTAGTGTGTGAAAGACGTACTTGGCACTAGAGCACAAGAGCAGTTTGTGGATAGCATGTCATCTGTGCAACCTCCTACTTTCCATGCACTTCCACAAGTTGAGAGACCCTGAGGAGCCAATAGCTTTCTAAATGTCACAAATTTGATCATCTACTGTGTCCAAACCGTGTTACTGCATCACAGAGGAAAAGACWGTAAGAGGAATGCATCTTCTATGGCTGCTTTCCTGGCAAGTCACAAATGATACAATTCAACATGTTCACGGTTTTTGAGAACCCARTATTAGCACTTCTCTTACTAGTTTCCAAATGTATGGTATTGAGGATCAATGTATGGAAGATACAAAAGTGATTTTTTTCCTTTTAGAATATTAAAACATTAACTGAAAATTCATTTCTGAAGTAGTTTACTTGGAGTGAACTAAATGCTATTTTGAATGTTCATTTAAGATTTTTGTACTGACATTGTGCAAAATGTTTTGAGCTTTGCACATGACATGTAAGAAAGTACTATCCCTTTATAAAGTGAACAGATGGATAGCAACAGGGTGAATTTATGTAAGAGGAACAACCTTTCTGAATATGTAAACAGCTGAAAAATACTGATTTAAAACCTTATTTTATTCAGCATGATCCTGTCAGAATTGGAAACTCATGAAGATGCATGGCCTTTCTTACTTCCTGTAAACTTGAAACTTGTTCCTGGTTATAAGAAAGTAATTAAAAAACCTATGGACTTTTCCACCATTAGAGACAAGCTAAGTAGTGGACAGTAAGTAAACCCACTGTAAATTTTAATATATTTGTATTTTTTAGAAACAACCAAACATTTAAAATGCTCTATTTTAACTTGAAATTCAGTATGTTCTTTTAACTAGATAAAAGATATTTTGGTGCTCTGGCACTTGATTAATAACTTATGATCAGAATAAGAATTTATAATTATATATTTTTTCTCTTTGCCATATCTAAGTAAAAGAGCAGGTCAGGTTGGACCTGTGGAACTGACATATATTGAAGATTAATAAAACTCAGAGGTCAAATGTACAGAAAGAAAAGCACTTCTGTGTGAAAATAGAAAACATTCCAGCAATGGAGATTAATCATTTTATACTCCTAGAATTAGATCGCACAGCTTCTTAAAAGGAGAACAAAAATGTACATTTTATGTGACGATTACCACTTTTGTTCCTCACTTTCCTCCTTGTTTTACATCCCTGTGCTCCAGTGGCTCCCCACTACCAGTGAAGATTTTGTCCATTTAAAATGGACAAAAGAAAACTTAGCCATTTTAGAAAAAAATCATCCTTTTAAAGAAAAAAAAAAATAGACCCTCTTGAGCCTCTGCCAGTTCTAGCCAAACTACTTTCCCAAGATGATACAAAGGTCTTCTCCATTCTCTGAGGCTTTTTCTCCCATGAGCTTGATATATAAATGCTGCATGCATGCCTCTTACGCCTCTAAAGTGTGCCTTTTACTGGCTTTTTAACAGTTTATATGAATATTCGATCACTATTTGGATCTTATATGTTCAGGATAAGGATGAGATTGTCAAAGGTCACAGAATTGATCAGGACAACCTCCTATATATGTGATTGTTCCACTTAGACAAAAATGTGAGTGTAGTCAACACTCACTTTGAAAGGACTTGAGCCTTTCAAAGATGGATAAATGGAATTTTCCCATAGCATTTTAATTAGAAAACTGTTGACAGGGAAAAATTATTTTTAAAAGTAGTTTGTTTTTCAGTACAGTACCTGAAATTCTTGCTTACAAAGATTTTGATGCAAATAATTAGTGATGAGAGATTATTATTTACACTGATGTTAATTTTTTTGAAAATATTTTAAAAGCTCAGAAATGTGATAAAGATGCAGAGCATTCATTCAGCATTCTGTGGTTAGTGATGAATTCACTGTTGTTTCTAGAGTTCTTGTTATTTTTCCCCTCTAATTCCCAATTTGCCAAAAATCGTTTACTTTTCTTCTTCTTTCAGGTACCCTAATCTTGAAGCGTTTTCGCTAGATGTCAGGCTTGTTTTTGACAACTGTGAAACCTTTAATGAAGATGATTCTGACATAGGCAGGGCTGGCCACAACATGAGGAAATATTTTGAAAAAAAATGGACAGAGATTTTCAAAGCAAGCTGAAGTTATCAGAGTCCTTTTTTTTTTTCCCCCTTAAATGAGGACTGATGAGACCAGCAATGTGAACTGAATTTACATAAAAGTGCAAGTCACATGTATAATGACTGTTTTTTTTTTTTCCTTAAAAAATATCACAGAAGAGTGATACTAGTTCTAAAGGCTTCGCTCTTACAGCAACCATGGCCCCTTGGTTATTGGTTTGTGTGTTTTATCAAACTAATTTAGGTAGAACAGGGAAGTACACCCAAAGAATTTCAAAGAAAGGGGTGTTATAGTGCAATAGCAATTTAAAATATATCAAAACGCACTGAATATACAACCACCAGAGCTCTACTCGGGGAAATGATTACCTTTTCCCTTTCAATAAATATCTATTTTTCATTTTTTTACTTTGTAGTTTATTTTTTAGTGAATGTATTTAATTTTATGAATTATTTATGATTATACTGCATCCAGAATCTTCGTTTTCTGTGAAAAGGAAGAATTAGAAAATTGCTTTAAATCTTGAAAATACAACAAGGAATGTTTTAAAATATAAAACAAAGCCAAGTAAAACTGTTTACACTGATGTGCTGCAAGGGCACTAAAAATTAAACTTTACTGTAGAGTTAACAAGTACATTTATATATATGTTGCTGCATCACCTGTGTAGTTAAATTGTATTTCAAGACAGTGAAGAAAAATTGAGACATATGTATATAATGTTCATTATTGTTTATATTAAGTCTTGTTTTAAATATGTATGATGTGTACATATTGTTTGCAGACATTATTGTTTATGCCTTAGAAGGACAGTAGCATTTTATTTTAGTCTTAAGGTTATTATAGCTATATGGCTTGTACAGTAATTATCCTCTACCAACACTGTGGAGTCTCCTTAATCTTGGTAGTGCCTGCCTTTAAAACAGGGTGTAGGGGATATTAGTTTTCCATTTTTCTATTTTGTTATATAATTTCAAGCCACCACAGCCTCAAATTCAAGTATAATCATTTGTATCCATGTGGAATAAAATTGTGACAATTTCCTACACACACAGTATTTTTTCATAGAA
>PTEX01000214.1:107872-159337 GCA_003342815.1 Eudromia elegans
TTTTTTTTTTTTTTCTTTTTTTTTTTCCTTTTAGGAGTGTTATCTTCCACTAGTATGTGTGGCACGTATACAATAAAAGACTGTTTTGCAAATGAGTTTTTCTTGGCAATTTTAATACTTCAGATACACTGTATACAGAAATATTTCAAATAATATTTTGAGAGTCTTGCATTTAGCATAAAGGCCTTATTGTGGCCTATTAATGGTAACTCTCAAAGAAGCAATTGCCAGGCAGTATTTATTTCAATAACACCAGTCAGTTAAGGCTTTAGAGTATGCTCATCTGGCTGCGTAGTATTTGACCCCTTTCTGGCAGTCCTGTTTACTTCTCTTACAGTGTGAACACTCATAATATAGAGAGGTACATACAATGTTTCATAAAATTTTTCAGCCTTTTAAAACATTTTTTGTTCTTGGGTCTAGGGAAGGGCAGGAGACACAATGTCTGCTGACTGCAGAAACTGGAAGAACTGCAGATGAGTTGCAGAGCCAACCTAAAACACAGCTCTCTCAGGATGTAATGTTTATTCTTACTTGCTTGCAAATCAGATGTGCCGTTTTTGGGTCTTGTAGTCGTCTTTTGTAGTCCCCCTTGCCATTATAATCCCTGTCTGGTGAGGAATGTTGTCAGTGTATGAGTGCCTGAGATGGGAAGGTACCTTCCCATGAGAGCATGTTTCTGTTGCCTCCTGGAAGATCTTGTTCAGTATTTATGTCCTTCGTGACAAGTCTGCTAGAACTTGCCTAGGATGACACTTGCCTACGAGTGACAGGCAGCTCCATCTTGGCTTCACCCTTGACTGACTCCTTGCTTTACTTTTGATCACCTGTCTGAAAACTTGAATTAAAAAAGTTCACTGATATGTGAACTGATATTTGAACACTTAATATAGGCTTGTAATACTCTTAAGAGTACGTCTAAATTATTGGTAAAACCATTTATTTGCAGCACTTGTTTTGGATTCTGTTCTGATTTATATTTTAACCTTACATTAAATTCATTATTTTCTTAAAAAGTTAGAAGAACAATGGCAGGTATACATTACTTTATTTCTTGGTCTGTATCCTCATTCAGCTCAAAAGCAGGAAGGTTGAAGAAATTATAGCTATAAAAAGCTATGATGGCGAGGTARTTTTCACTTCTGAACTTCACATTACCAAAAAGTTGCTTTGCTCACTGGCAGACAGCATTCTCRTTCCTGTAAATATAATTAGTTACTATTTTGATAAAATTTAATTTGAATGGCGAGCCTGAATCGTACCAACGTTGCTGTACTTTACAGAGAGCTTCACAGAAAACAAGCAGGGCAAATAAGATGGAATTTAACTACTACATAAAAATAAGCTTAATTAGGAAAATTAGAGGAAAATTTTTCTGGCCAGCTCTTCCTTTCTGAGCAGGGGAACCACACCATCTAAATTTGGAGGATTTCTTGACAAACTTGCAAACCCTTAAAGTACCATTAATGTTATTCAGTGAAGAGTTTTCCTGGTTGGAACTGTAGAATCTGTTTGGTCCCTTGGCATTTCTTGAAATAGAAGGCCATACAGCAGCTGGAATTCAACAGCAGTAACCTTAGACAAAATAGTAAATTCTCTAGTATTGCAGAAGATAATGTACTTTGGGGGTTTTTCATGTTGTTTTGTTTTTTAAGGATTCCAGCACAGTGCCACATACTCTGTTCGCAAGTCACTCCGGACTTAAGACTTTTCTGTTGAAGGAAATATCTGTCACACTGCACACAGAGTGAGATAAACTGCCCTATGAATAATTTCTTGCAGCGAATTAAATACTATTTATGCTTTATTTTAGAACTATATGCTTTTTCTTCCACAGTCTCTTAAACATCCAAACTGAGAACATAGTTGATATCCAAGTTGTTAATTTTCCAGCTGTTTTTTCAATTCGCTGACTTCATTGACTTTGGCAAGATACTGAACCTTTCTCTTAGTTTACTTCTGTGTGTTTAATGTTCTTTCCACCACATTAGTGGTTGTGAGATCTTCTTTATAAAACTGTTACTTGATTATGCACTAAAGAAATGTGTTTAATATGGACAATAGCAAAAGAGTGCGTATCTAGCTTCCATATATGTATTGAAGGAAATTCTGTCGAGAAAATAATACCACCTACTTAACATAATTAAAGATGTATTAAAGGTAATTCAGAGGAGAGTAAGGAGATGAAGTACAAATTACATTCTGCCTGATTTCCTAAAACTGAACCTGTCACGCATGTTAAAAAAGCAACCCCCTTAAACCTCTGAGACGCGGTTAGGGAGGGCAGCGCTGCTGCACCCCCCTACGCGCGAGCTCGACGGGCCCGTGGCCCTGACTCCCTGCCGCCTTGGGTGGCAAGGGGCAAGTAAATCGCGTTAATGATTCCCAGGCGCGTAAACTAGTAGTGTGCAAGGAAGCCAGATGACTGTTTGCTGCATAAACTAGCTGCGCTGCTCGCACTCACCCGGCTGCTGTGGCTCAGAGGCGCCTCGGTCCCGAGCAGAAGCTGGAGAACACGCGGCGAGCGCGGGAGCCGCGTGGGAAGGCCCTGCATGGAGGCGCCGCTCCCAGGTGCGAGGTGCTGCCGCCCGCCGAAGACGCTGAGCAAAGCGAGGACTTCCTCTTGCGCAGTAAGGTCGGTCTCGGCTGCAGCGTGCAGCCTCCCCGCCCCTGCTGCCGAGGGCAGCGTGGAGGGCTGCGCGCGGCCTTCCCTAGTTGAGGCCGCACACTCGACCCGTGCCCGGCCCTCGTAGCGGCGCCTCGGCGCGGCCGGGGGGAAAGGGGCCGCCCCCGAGGCGAAGGGGCGTTCTGGGCACTAAGGAGGCTTGCGGCGGCCCGGGGGCCTCGGGAAGCGCCGCTCGCTTTCCTAGAGGAAATGCAGGTTTGCCGGCGCCTCGCTCTACCCGCGCTCTTCGGCATGGGCCGCCGGATATCGGGCGTGAGGGACGGCGCCGGCAACCGCAGCCCGCCCCGCCACAGCTGCGCCCGCAGCTCCGCCTCGGACCGCCCGGGGCGCGCAGACTGCGCAGCCGCCCCTAGAGCGTAGTGCGCATGTGCGGGGCGGCCGCCGCCGGGTGAGTCTCGCCAGCCACGCGCCCGGGCGGGGGGTGGTCGCGGGGCTGGGGAGGGGCGCTGACTCCGGGGAGCGGCGTCCCGACGACGCTCGCCCACTTTCCCCCAGCGCCGCCCCGCCGATCTCCCCCCAGCGCCGCCGACCTCCTCTGTGGAAGGGCGGCGGCAGCGGGTCCCAGCCGAGCCGGCCCGCACCTTCCTGGCTGCGCGCCCGTTGCACCATCGGGGGCCAATAACTGCGGGCCGTCGCAGGAAGGGGGGGACCGGTGACCAGAAGTTGCTGTATCTTTCACGTGAGGAGCTGCTCGCAGGTTAGGAGAAAGCAGCCTTGTGGGAGGAGGTAATGGAGAAGTGCTCAGTATCTGGCTGGTGGCACACACGCCAGGCCCCTGCGCTTGATCCCGAAATCTCTCTGCTGCTGCTCCTTCTGACTGCTTCAGATCTGTTAGCTCGGGGTGAATGTCCTCAGTCTCCTCTTTCCAAACATGGAGCCTTGTCCTTCTCTTCAGTTACTCATTGTTAGAAGAAGAATGTTGTTTTTCTTCCCACAGATGAGATGTGGAAATGCATCGGATTAACCCTGCTTGTCAGGGAAGGGAGAGATAAATGTGCAGAATGAGGGTGTCATCAGTGGCCTTGGGGTTATGACATTATATTGCCTTAATTCTGCATCGGAAAGACAGCTTTTAGTTACTAGTGTAACCCATTTGTTGTTAGCAGGTAGCTGGTGGCTGGTCAGCTGGTAGCTGACCTTGTCTGTGAGACAAGGAGTTTCTGACCTCTGCCACCCCCCTCCCAGCAGCATGTGTGTGTGAATTTTGTGATAATTTTATATCTCCACTGTTCATGGCAGTCTGACGCAGTAGCGTTCCTGACTTTTTGCTGTTGCTGATGCTGCTGWGGAAGTGTGAGAGGGGTCAGAAATTGGATTTTGAATAAGGGGTCCAGGCCTAGCAAGAAACATTTGCCCCCAGAATTGTTATGAAGCATGCATGTTGTATTGCAAAAGTTGCAAGTTGAAATCAGTAAATGTTTAGATATGTCATAAATCACTCATCTCACTGTCATGGACATTTAAGCAGCAAGTAAAACAACACTTAGGTGAAAAATGTCTACAAATTACTTAGTTTTTGTTTTCTTTTTTCTAAAGACCGTATCTTGTTGAGCTAGTATATGTCATTTATGAAACAGAAGAGATAAGTATTATCTTTCTTTTCAGGTGTTTTTGTTGAAAGTAGATACAATGGCAACATTAATTCACACTTTAGCCGATCATAGCGATGATGTCAACTACTGTGCCTTTTCCTCCTCATGCTTGGCTACATGTTCCTTGGACAAAACAGTACGCCTTTACTCTTTGAACGACTTCACCGAGCTTCCCTACTCGCCATTAAGAGGCCACACATATGCTGTGCACTGCTGCTGCTTCTCACCCTCAGGCCGTGCACTGGCTTCATGCTCCACCGATGGCACCACCATGGTTTGGGACAGCCGCAATGGGCGGAGGCTGGCAGTGCTAGAGCAGCCCAGTGGCAGCCCGGTCAGAGTCTGCCGATTTTCTCCCGCGTCCACGTATCTTGTGTCGGGGGCAGCGGATGGAAGTGTGGTTCTTTGGAATGCACAGTCTCTGAAATTGTACAGGTGAGAACTGGATGTTTTTGACGATCTTGTTGTCAAACACACAATTTATTACAAGGTCTTTTAGTATGTGGTACTCTGGACAGGACTTGCATGCTTATGCCACTAATTTAGGTCTTTTTTTTCCATCTAAATCCATCTAATCCATCGTGGAAAATCCATCTAAATCTTTATAATCTAGCAATCCAAAAAGCTCGGAAAGCACTGGCACAAACCATATTGTTTCAGGATAAATTTTAAATGCCAATAGGAAAGCATGGAATGTTGGAGATAAATTATTTAGCATGATAATTAGCACTTCCTGTGGGTTTCCAGGTGTGATGGACTATAGTCACAGGGTGGAGTGTGATGGATATACTCCTTCCCCAGTATTTCTCACCCATGGCCCCACTCAAGTATTAACTATTCCACAAATAGCAGATCTTGATGGCTGGCTCTCTCTGACATCAAAACAGACCTTGGAGGTTGTCTCCTTGATAGGTGGTTGCCAATAGAGAGATATATTTAACTGTGCATAACAGCGAATGACTATGAGTCAATTATCCCATAAATACGGGGACAGCCCGAGAGCCCATTGAGCATTCCTTGCATGGCAGATGGCTGTACGTCAGGATCTTCCCTTGAGCAGGGATGCCTCTCAAGGATACTCCTCGGGGTTGAGAGATCCCTTGCTGCAACAGACGCGTGGTAAGTGAATTATAGTGCTCTCTCTTTCTGAGCTTGTTATGTTCATTTTGTAACTCTGCACAAATCCCTTAGCCATAAACCATTGACCAGGTCTGGGACCAGGTTTGGATTCAGCTGCACCTAGACTCGTCTCAGAATGAGTTTAGAAAGCAAGGGGATCCARTCTGAACCTCGTGACTCAATGGGAGGCCATCCTTAATAATTCTGAACCTCCATGCAGTAAATAATAAATGACCTTGCCATAGAATCTAATGATAGTCCATATCAATAAAATCTATTCCTATTTCTTTCACCCAAGTGAAGTGCATTTTGTCACTCACACCACCACCACCACTACATGTTCTGTGACACCAGGACATAGCATCTGTTTGAAATAAAACAGGTTGTTTTTAATGATGCTGTGTAGTCAAAGGTATGAACCTTAGGGAGACTCTGAAAATCCTTTTCTGTGTCTAAAGTATAAGTAAGGCCTTCAGCCTGATTACTGTGTTTTGTACTTAGGCAAGTTATTATTAAAGTTTCATACCAGCAGTTACACAATATCTCTCTGAAATCAGGAAATAAGAAATTTAGAAAATTTGAGAAAATTTATGAAATATTCCATTCTTCCTCAGGATGATGAATAAACAGCCGTTTTTTAAAGCCAGACATACTTGTTTTTTGTTAATCCATTTAAAGTATTTTTCTGCCTTCTGGCCTCTCAACCTCTATCTTCCACAGCAGTGAATGAGATAGGAACTTTTTTTTCTCTTTTTTTCCCCAAAATGATTTTATCATCTGAAGTCTTTAATCTGGAAACTTGTCCATAAACGGACTGCTTGTTGACTGTAATGCATACAGTGGCATGAAAGGATTCTTTTGTTTGAAGGAAATATTAAATGATTGATTACTTTCTGCTTTTTAGTTTTATSTTTAGAAAAATCAGGCTTATATTTAATTTCATTCCTGAGTGCTGAAGCCTAAGGGTTTAACTATTTGAGATATTACTGGTGATTACAATTTATATTCAGCATACTAGTGACTGGAGGGGGAAAAACAGTAATGCTAATAAGTAATTTTCTTATAAATATTTGCTTTTAATACAGTGAAGCCTATAACTTAACTGATTGATATAGATAAGGAATATTTAGAAAATATTCTTTTTTTAAGATAAAGTTACTCCATCTTGGTATTTACATTGTAAAGAAATGGTAAGGAGTTTAAGTCTTCCTTTCCTTTCCCTCTCACTTCATAAAAGTTTATTGAATTGTCTTTTTGCCATTAATTACCTCTGACAGTAATTAAACTTACTGTCAGCAAAAGGGAATTTTATAGAACACCACAAAGAAGGAAACATATTTTTCTTTCTTTCTGGAAAGGAGGTTTATTGTTGTATAACTGATGTTTGTATCTATGATTTCTCTCCCCCAGCCTCCACTTATATATTCAGTCATACATGCTGGGCCTTGTGTTAGGAGTGGGATCCTTGCAAATTACATTAGGTTACATTCCAGATACTAGTAGGATCCTGGACTGACTCCAAGACACCTACATAGCTACTAGGATTTAGCATGTTAAATGTTGCTGATAGCTAAAACTTAAGAACTAAAATCTGAGGTCAGTTTACAAAGTCCCTTCTGGAGTATTTAAAAACAGAAGRTTGGTGGGGTTTTTTTGTTTTTAATTTCTCTTTAACAACAGTCTAAAATTAACCCTGCATTATGAACCACAAAGCACTATTCTAGTCAGTTGCAGCTGAGTGCTGCTTTGTTCTGGCTTTGAACAGAACACAGTGAAATTGTGAGAGATAGTCTTTTTTATTCTTTGCACATGTAAATTTGTGTTATGATAGCAGTTCATTCAGTGATGACCTTTAAAATTATATCACCATAGAACTTAAAAGGGACTATTGAGCCCTTAATATTGTATGTACATGCAAAATGTCTGTAGTTTGAAACTTATTTTCATAACGTGCAATTAAAATGCTGGCCTGAAGGTGACATCTCATGTGTTTCCATCTCTGGGAAAGAACATGTTCTGGTTCCTCTAATGCTGCCTTTTGCAACTCTTTGCATTGTTGATGTCTGCCCCCTGTTACTAAGTTCCAAAGTTAAGTTCTGCACTTGGTTTATTGTATGAATGAACTGTCTATTTTATCTATTGTAAAATCAGTTCTTCAGAACGTCGCTGCCTCTTAATTCAAATTTATACTTTTGCTTTTCAGATCTGAGAGTGTTAAAGATGGTTCTCTGGTGGCCTGTGCATTTTCTCCTAATGGAAATTTCTTTGTCACTGGATCATCATGTGGTGATTTAACCATTTGGGATGATAAAATGAGATGCCTGTATAATGAAAAAACACATGATCTTGGTGTTACCTGCTGTGATATTTCTTCACAGTCAGTTTGTGGTTAGTTACTTGACTGTTTTGTAGAGGAGTGTGGGAGAAGAGTTATTTTTCAGTAGTCATGCTTTTTATCATCAGTGCTCAAGATTAACAAATTACAATTTTGTGATGATGTTTAATTAAAACTTTTCTGATACTTTGAAAGCTTTGCTGAGTTTGATGAAGTGCAGTACATAATAAAACAAGGCGATCAGCATACTTACGATGGTAGTACTTCGTACTTAGATAGTAGAGAGCAAACTTTTTAGAGAGCGCCATTCCCTATAATTACAGACCTGGAAAGATGAGCCCTGGAAACATCTGTTACCTCTTTTTGATTTCCAGTCTTAATACTGGTGGTGCTTGTGATAGTGCTAAAATTTGGTGCATGTGTCTTCCACATGTATCTCCATGACAGTCAGCTTAGCTCTAAGGTACATATGAAATTCATCCTTGTGTAAAGGATTCTCATACCTGTTTTTTTTTTTTTTTTCCTAAACTGGAAGACAATTAGAAGAATTAGGGTCTTTTCTTCATGGTCTTCCTTATATGCACTGTTTTTCCCTTCTCTTATTTTAGTCACCGTACCTGATCATTTCTTAGGGCAATGGGTCAGATTCTAGAGTTTGCATACAGCTTCTCATCATGTTAACAAGCCATTTAAACTGCCCTTATTTAATTCTAATTACGTGAAACCTGAGTGGGGATTACCTAAAGGGGGGGAAAAAAGTCACAAGGCTGTTCTTTAGAAATTGTGAGGATGCTCTTAAAAAATTTCTGTAGAATTTTTAGTAGTTGTTTTAATCCCATAAGCAGATAAGTAAAAAATGGATTAAAGATGTGTAGAGTTAGGAGAAATTATTTGGAACAAATAATTAGGGCAAATCTTAGGACAAAGATTTGGAAAAAGAGTAAAGATTTTGGCAATGATTTCTTTTATTTTGGTTATTCCTGCTTTCTAAAATATTGTCTTAGGGAATGTGTGCCTTGACAAAGAGAAAAGGGAAAAGGGTATGACCATTTTTCTAATCCATTGAAAACAGAACTAGATTCTCCTTATTCGGTAGACACCTTAATGAGCTAAAGGCAGAACTCTTTTAATGCTAAAGGCAGCAGCTTACTCCCGTTTTTGTAACCATGTGTACTTGTACCAGTGGTGAAGTTTTAGCCCAGCACTGCAGGTTCATAGCTGTAAAYGGAAAATAAACTAATTTCTTAAATCCTCTGTTCTTGGCCAGTGTTAGTAACTGTACAGGGAAGACTGTATCATATGTTACATGATACACAGTATTTGTTTACAAATAAACTGATTGGCCCTGCTCTTGAAAGATTTTTATAACTGTTATATTTCATCTTCAGTAACTAATACGGTGTTTCTCAGAGTTGTTTGCTGGACTGCACTTAGTTTATAAAAATGAAAAGCAAAACATTTAAAATGTTGAAAATAGTCTACAAAATACTTTAGTATTTAGTACAGGCATATGTTGTTTTTAATGTTTGAAGAATACTGAATTGTAAAAGAAATGTCTGTAACCGTATAATTTGGGTTTAAAGATGACAGTCTTGCACTCAGAACATAAAGGAGTCATTTACCATTAATTAGACTTAAAATAGCAGCACAGTAGTGCAGTTCTGGCCTTTATTGACATGTTCACAAAGCAATATAAAAATTACATCTGTTTCTTGCAAAATCTTTTATAGATTGTGCATTTTTTTTAGTAGCACCCAAATAGCACTGAAATTACAGAGACCTAACAAATTTCAGTGTAGGAATGCTGTGCTGACTTAGTTGTTCATACCTGATATAACTATCGTGTTGTTCTTTCCAGTGAGCCTGAGTCACCGTAATATTTTTGAATTTTGTCAGATGGCGAACATGAGCCCAGATATTTTCAGATGGCTTCTTGTGGTCAAGATAATCAGGTCAAACTCTGGCTTATTTCATTTGCAGATATCTTAGGTATGTAAATATATATTTTTCTTTTTTTCTTATGGAGTTGTCTTAATGTTCTAAGTAACAATTTGCAGCTAAGATCGCTGTCATAGATTGACAGATAAACTAGCCACAACCTGAATGTTTTCTTTTCAGTGATCCAGTGCTAGGACCTGCTACCATTATATAGTCATCTTTTTGCATGATTGCAAGAATGAAAATTTCTAGAAGAAATACACCCTACAAAACAAAATATGAATACAAAAAAGTTATTTTTATATATATATAAAAATATATATATACATAAATATATTTTTTTTTTCCAATTAGCATTTTTGTCTTTTGGAAGCAAGCAACATTTTTTACTGTAGTCCTCAGATAGATTGATGGATTGAGACTTTATTACCTCTCTTCAGGGAAGAAGTTTCCTTTAATCTTTCTGTACATCTCAGCCCTGGAACAAGAGCTGGTCATCTTTAAGAATGATTATCCTGGTTGATCCCTGAAATATTGGCTTCTGCTAGAAGTGCACTGTTAGACCAATACTAAGGTTACAAAGTAAAGAAGCTGAAGAGATTAAAGTTATTGCGTCCGCAATCTTACATTCTCTTTATCTATAGGCAACATGTCTTTTACTTAGGCCAGGTTTTAGACCAGGTCTTTTACTTTTATAGATTTACCTTTATACTTTTTGAAAGGAGATTATCTTATACCTAATCAAATATTTTCTTTTGTAATAATTTGCTTTTTGTATTTTTAGGTGCTGAATTAAAGTATAAGTGCACATTGAGTGGGCATTCTGCCCCAGTTCTGGCGTGTGCATTTTCTTATGATGGACAGATGTTAGTTTCAGGGTAAATAATACCTTCTTCTTTTTAAAGTTTCATTTAACTCTGTCATTTATTGTGGTTGGTAGTGTTTCATGTCCTGTCCAAGTGTTTCCCCTGTCCTACAAGTTAGCCCAACTTCAGGTCAGGGCCTTAGCAATGGTAAGAGACTAAGAAAATTGGATTTGTACAACCATAAGAAGAAAGGGCTCACAGGAGCACACAGGAGCGGAGTACAGGGGATGGTGTTGCTGTCAGCGGGCACCTTTTAGGAGGATGTAGAGATGATGGAGAGAGACATTTCTCAAACGTGTCCAGGGACAGGACAGGAGGCACAGGTGTAAGTTGGAACATGGGAAATTCTTCCTAGATGTAAAGTAAAAATTGTTCTACCATTAGGTTTGTTGGACATTGGAATGGTTGGCCAGAGAAATCATGAGATTCTTTTAGAGATACTTGGAGATGGATGTGAAACAAAGAACAGTTTAAAAGTAGTTCCTTCATAATGATTACATGTATGTGTATATATATAAGTATTCTATACATATAAGTGTAGATTTCAAGAATGATTCATGTCATATATATTTTTCTTTCACATATAGAGTCTGATATTGAACTGCCCAAATGCATTGACATTTTAAAAAACATTTAAAAAATTCTATATGGATACGCAACATGCACATATATACCACCACTGAGGTGGTATCATCTATCTCATAGAGTCTTTCAGGAAACACTACTATCATGGCAGAAAAAAACCCCAAAAACTATGGAATTTGTGTATCATGAAGCATTTTACATATTGCATTGCAACATTGCCTCTAGTTCAGTTGGTAGATTAAAAGATTTCAAAAATAAAAAAAAAAAAATGCTGAAAGTAAATAATGGATATCAAGATGCTGTATAGAGTGGAGTTGGTATTACAGGTACTTCTTTCAAAGACCTAAAGTAGATGTGGTAAAGACAGTGGAGAGAAGTAGGGTTGGAACCAGCGGGCATAAATATTCTACATAATCTCCTACATCAGAAATTCTGTTAAAAGTGCAGAGTGTTTGGAGATAGCTGTTAGCTTTTACTTTGTGCTGTATGTCCATCAAATCAGTTTCATCTAAGTTGGATGTGGGTGGAAGGAGGGAATTTAGATATCTACCTTTGATGCTAAGAGCTCTGTTTTTTTTGTTTTTTTTTGKTTTTTTTTAATTGAAATTTGTTTTCTTATTCCTTTCTGTGCACCTTTATTATTTTTTTTCAAAGGTCTGTTGACAAATGTGTCATAATATATGAAACTGTAAGTATATTATAATGCAAGAATGTTAATTACATTGTTGTCTTTAAATAGGACCACTGCTTCTGCAGTGTTTCAGTAAGATAAGGAAATAATTGAAGAATAAATACTAGGTATTATATGAACCTAAAATATTTGCTATGGATTTGAGGGGAAGGAAGGAGGGTTGAGACATGACCATTTGGGGAAAATGTCTCAAATGTCTCTTGAGAACTGATGATCCTCTCCATAATTTTCATTTCTTGAGGGCTTGTTATTTGTTTTCTCTGCTGTCTCTCATTATTCACTGAATATTTTATATGTATTTATCCATTATCTTCTTATTGAAGTAGAAGAATTTTTGTTGATCTTAAATTTCATCTTAACATTTAAAGCAAAAAAAAAAGCAGTTTTTGATGTAAGAAATACAGGAATAGTGATTATAGAAATTCTTTATTAAATTATACATAAAGTACATAAAAGCATAAGGAAGAATTCACTTCATCCCGTAGTAAAAAATGTCTATTAAGTGTAATATCCTTTATTTAAAACTTGTGGCATTTTCTGCAGTACTATATCCTTTATGACTCATATGTGCAGTGTTTACCTTAACATTTTGTAGTACTTAAAATACTAATTTTGCTGAAAATTAAGGATGAACAAATCTTTAAAATTTGTCAGCTTGATATGCAGACTACAGATACTATCTCTATATATATGTATATAAATATATTTATTTATTTATTTAAATTAGGATTGTGTGTTCTCCCCAAAAATACGTAAATGTATGCCTTCCCAATTTTGGCCCAGTTTTATTAGCAGTTTCATGCTTTGGCTGGTATGCAGTTAACCCTCTAGTGTATGGGCCTTCTTTGGAGATCTTCAAACCCTGCCTGGAAATCTTCAAACCCCTGTGCCACATGCTCTAAGGGTCCCWGCTTGAGCAGGGCGGTTGGACTAGATGATATCTAGAGGTCCCTTCCAACCTCAACCATTCTGTAATTCTATGATTCTTTTCCAACTCTGCCCCTCTCCTCCTTCCTCCCTCAAAAAAGTAAATGATTCTTAAATACTAATATTACTACTCATTCTTTTAGTTTGGTTTTATTTCTGTTTTTTCCTTCTCCTAGACCATACAGGAATAAAATTTCTTGGAAGTTGCATGTTGTTCTAGGACAATAACCTTGCATGGGAGGGAGGAAAGCATCACTCTAAAGGAGGACACTTTTATGATGGACAATTTAGAAAAATCTGAGTGCTCTCTGATCAATTAGTGTATCAGTAAAACTTTTGAATAACTTTCCTGTTTTAATTCTGTTTGGATCTGTCAAAGAGATTTTGTCTTTCAAACACAAGAAATCTCACGGATCATATATTAAGACTATATGGAAATGATTGAGATTTTTTGTATGCGATATCATCTAGTGGTCAAATAGGTGAACCACAGATTGTAATCTTTGATCTATTATTGCCATGTTTCATAAGTATTATAGCCGGAAGTCTGTCTGAAGTTCAGTTATTCATCCCTCTACAACAATTTTAAGCCTAAATTTGAAGAAGAAATGTTTCTATCTGCAAAAGCAGTCAGCTGATACAGAACTTTGGAATAATACAATAAATTCAGTTGATATTTGTAAAATTATTATAGTTGAAGTTCCATGCTAGTTTATTGTTGAAGGACAGCCAAGTTCCAGTGAATTTAATAGAGCACTTCAAGCAGAAAGTAAGAGTTACATTTTTTGACTCTTGGTAACCATTTTTATTAGTGTAACTTCTCTGAAAGTGACTTCTATCACCTTCCAAAATGATGATTTATTCTTACTCATTTTTGTAAGGAAGTATATAGGAGGAATATATATAGTGTATAGATAATATAAATGTATATTATATAGTCTAAGCATAGTGTATGTGTATGTATTTATATATGCGGGATGTGTGTGATTTTTTTAATTTAAAAATACAAATACTTCTTTCTCAGAATACTGGCAATATCCTTCATACATTGTCTCAACATACCAGGTATGAATTCAGTATAATTCTTCTGCTTTA
This sequence comes from Eudromia elegans, assembly GCA_003342815.1. Lineage (NCBI taxonomy): Eukaryota > Metazoa > Chordata > Aves > Tinamiformes > Tinamidae > Eudromia > Eudromia elegans. The sequence continues at coordinate 121,707 of PTEX01000214.1, forward strand.
CTACTAATAAAACAAAGTAAAATCTTTTAATGTTATATTTCACGCATTTGTTTTTATTTCTAGATATGTTACATCTTGTGCTTTTGCACCATGTGTTCTCTTACTTGCCACAGGTTCAATGGATAAAACCGTGAATATATGGCAATTTGACCATAAGCAACCCTGTTCAGGTTCGTATATGAAGTATTTGTAACTTCTCCCTAATACTTTAGGCACAGTATTATATATCTTCTGAAAACACTAAAAAACCTTTCTTCTTTACCTGCGCTTTGCCTGTAAACATATGATTACGTGGCACAATATTTACCTTATCTCTGAATTGATCTTATTTGTGCCTTAGATAGGTATTTTCTTTTTATTTTTTAATTAAAAGATATATTAGAAAAAAAAATACTGATGTGCTATATTTTCTTTACTGATATTCTCCTTTTCTTATTCCTGGACATCAAGTGATGAGTGTTATTCCCAAAATAGTAAATATTTTATTCACATGTACCATTGGTAATGGATTAAACAAAAATATACTAATTGCAGGCATAACTTTGAACAAGAAATTCTACTTTCTGTTTAGATGAAGTAGGCTAATTAATGTTACACTGTACATTGGCACATAAAGTATATGGAACAAAGATACACAGACCTTTGTTCAAACTGCAAGAATAAGTCTAGCGTTCAGTCTGCTTCTCTACAGAAGTACAAGACTCTTTTTGAGTGGTTGCTGACACTTTTCAGTATTATAGTTTAATTCAGATACAATAGCAGGATCACCTATGAGACATCACTTAGGCTTCTAGGAGATTAAATTATTCTGAATTTTGAAAATAGACTGGTAAAGGAAAAGCCCAAATTAGTGGCCCCACTGAATGAAGATCTTATAAGGACCTCGTTTATTAGACCTTGCAGAGTGTATGGTTGTGACRGAACTTGGAAAACTTGTTACTGACAATGTTCTTAGAGATGTTTTTGTTTCATTGTTGCATTTTTTAATTGTCTTTTATCTTTTTTTTCTTTTTCCTCCCAAAGGAAATTTTATACAAAAAGAATCTAAGATGACTGTTGAGAATTGGTCAGAGGAAGATGTTTTGGCCTGGCTTCATACACAGGACTTAACAGATCTTGTTGGGATTTTCCAAATGAATAATATAGATGGCCAGGAACTCCTGAATCTTACAAAAGAAAGTCTGACGAATGAATTAAAAATTGGTAAGTGTATAGAAATCCAAACAATTTTTAACTTTTAGAGTACGTATTCTACGTACGATCATGTTTTCTCCTTGATAACCTGTTTTCTTTGATCTGAAAATACAACATTTACCAGTTTCATATGATTTTGCAAAAGAACTTTTTTTTTTTAACGGTCTTTACAAAATGAGTTTTGTTTGGTGTTTTACTTGATTGGTAGTATAAGTGCTTTTTCCTCCATTATTTTCTGCTAACTTCTTGTTTTTGTCCCATTAGTCTTTACTTCATCTCTGTTCTGCATTTAATAAAAAAGATTTCTTTATATCCCCAAAGGCAGCTAATCTAAGGGAAAGGAATCAGCAGATTGTTTACAGAACATTTCATTAGTTGCTTGGCTGTTTGTTTTTGAGATTTTCTTTGAAAGAATCATCTGTTAAATTACAAATGGAGCTAGTTTTGACATAAATGATACCATCTTGAGCTTCCTCAGATTTTGGACAAGATTGTGACCATCGCAAGACCGTGACTATTTTAAATATTTCGGTTGAAAAGCATTGTGTGCTGTAATACCAGACCTAGTAAAGGAAGGTGTTCTCAAGGCTCTTCCCTCTAAGGTCTTAGGCAACTTCACAGCTTTTCATGCCATGATTTTATTTGTTTTAGTGTCTAGTGAATGAGAAGTACTATAAACCAATTCTGCATGATGTGTGAGAATAGATTAAAAACTCCTCCAACATGGCCTTTAGTGTGTGGAATTAAGCACCAAACTGTATCATAAACTCTCTGCTAGGTCAAGTTATTCATCTTAAACGTTTTCTGAGATGTATTTTAGGTCCTGGTTCTAGACATCCCATACTTGAATCTGAATACATAAATGGGTCTAAGGCCTCACTGTGAGTCCAGATTTCAGCATAGAAAGTTGAGCAACTCATCAAGACTCCTGGGACCTTCTAGACCTGAGAAAACAGAATTAATTGAACATTTTCTGCATTTTCTGCACAGTGTAGCAGTAGCTTTGTCACGTAGGGGAAGTAAGGGTGAAGGGTGCACTCTGTGTCTGAGTCTGGTGCATAAGGTCCCTGTGGATCATGAGGGGTTTGTTTGGGGTGCCTTGCTTTTTTTTTTTTTGGTTTGTTTTTGTTTGGTTGGGKTTTTTTTTGTTTTGTTTTTTGTTACTAGGATTCTTTGCTACGATTTCTCTACTCTTTTTTCTCCTTTCCCTTTTCAGATGAGAGTTAAGGATGGGTAACTAGAATACTATAATTTGATTGGTATTGTGTGAAGGTGAGTGCATCTCTTTGTAGACCTAGAGTATTTTTCTGAGGAGAGGATGTCAGTGCATTATTTTATTGTAAAATAAGTTACTTCCCTTTCAGTGTAGGAGGTTTACACAGTGTTGCCTGAGACTGAGCCATGAAGTGCAGTAAGTTTGAGATTTCTTTTATGAAATAGGTGCTGAAAGCAGTGTTCATGTGCAGGCAGAGTCTACAAACTCCTTATAACTGTTTTGCTGACTGGCTTAAAGATGGTCAGTTGTGGCTGGTATTGTTTCACGAATATGTAGATTTGAGAGTCTTTGAACTAAGCAATCTGAAAAATGTTCAAGGTAGCATAGTGCAACTTTTTATTTATCTTTTTACATTAGGTTGACATTAGATAAGCTGCAGCATAAACTTCTCAAAAAAAACTCCATGGATTTTTATTTTTTTCCATAGGAATTCCATTTTGTTATAAGATAGCAGTGCAATATTGCAGATGTCTGTCACGTATTGTATTGCAGTGCTATAACTAACTTACCTTTTATGACAAAATCTAAGGCTAAGGAAATGCCCGTAAATGAAATCTTTGCAGAAAAGTCATTCGGTGAGACTGGAAGGGTACAGCAGGCTGCTGTGAGCGCAGGCAGTCCCGTCCTGTAGGTGTATTCAGTTTCTTACTCTCTGTGTGTGGTGGTTTTTTTTTTGTTTTGTTTTGTTTTGTTTTTTACCCTAAGTCTTAAAGAAATGGACTTACTTTGGAGGAAATGAAGCATCACTGCTGCCCCGCTGCTCTGGTTTGTGACGAATTCCAGCCCTTAGTGCCCTTCCTGGGCTCTGCAGGTGCCCAAGTGCCCAAAGAAGTGCAGGGAAGACCTTGGGCTTGCTTCACGGCTGCATAGAAGGTGGTTTCTGCCTCATTCTAAGGTGGAAACATGCAAACACTTCCACTCTGTCCTACTTCCATATGGTTACTGTTGCACATACAGCAGAGCATGTATTTCTTTTATGCAGCTAATAAATAGGACACTATTCTGACAGGCTTGGCTGCATTTGCACTGCATGCCACTTCCACTGCTGTTTGCCACTGCTCTGCAGAATCATGGCCAGCAGCAGGAGCAGGTTGCAGTTAGTACAGGTGTTTGCAGTGTAGCCATATGAGTGCAAAGGCCTTTCCTGCAGCAGGTGGGGAGGCAGGAGGGCTTTGCAGTACCAGATGACACAGGAACAGCTTCTTTGCCTGTCACTTCAGTGTTTTTCACTTAATGCACCAATAACATTTCAGAGTCGCTAGGTCTGCGCAGTAAAGTTCTCCGCAAAATCGAAGAACTAAGGATGAAAATGGAATCTGCTTCTGTTGCCATCCCAGATGAATTCTTATGTCCGATAACAAGGGAGCTTATGAAAGAGCCTGTTATTGCAGCTGGTATGTCTTTGAGCAACTTCTTTTATTAAAACAAATGGTTTAAGGATGAAAAAACATGTATGACACTAATAAGGGCCATATCTTAGAAGGGCTGATAAATAATAACTGGTTGTAGATGTTTAGCTTGTCAAGTCATAACTGATAATGAGAAATACTCTATCAATCATGCAAAGCTCTTAATGTACTGTCTGCCTTTTTTTTCTTTTTGTGCCTCTTCACATAGATAATTACAGTCTTAATTACAGCCTTGCCTTGGCCATCATACACAGGAAATGTGCACAGATAAGAAAGAAAGCAGGCCTGCTACTAGTGTGCAGCAAGTATAGAGCACTTAAAAGTTTGCACTGTATGAGCTCACTTTAAACCAACAAGACCAAAGTGAGCGAACCGAGGAAGTCGGGAAGCTGCTATATAGTTAAAACGTTTTACTGAAGCAGTAATATGGCAGCACTCTGCCGAGCCCCACACCAGGCAGCAACTGCTTGGTCATAGCCAGGAGGGCCCCTGCACCAGCTTTTGCCCTGTCCCCAGCAGGCCTCAACAGCCCCATCAGCCCAGCAGGCCCAAGTGGCACCCACTCCCTCTGGCAGGGCAGCCCTGGCCGGGCAGCACTGGGGGAGGCGGTTCCTGACGACTGGCCTGTGCTGTCACTGTTCACATCCACCCGTGCACACTGAAGCCAGAGGGGGCTCCCAGAAGCACAAGGATGGGGACAGTGCTGGGCATCACTACTGCTGGTCCTCTGTGCACCTCTGTAGGGGTTGCAGCTTGGGTGCCGGTTCAGGTGCTAATGCAGTGTAAAGCCCTGCACGCCTTCGGGAAAAGGCTCCTTTGGCTGGCAGCCACTGCTGGCACAGATGCCTCGGCACCCACTCTGGGAGGGAGAAACTGCACTATCCCTGGCACCACTACATCAGCAAAAAAATAAGGATCCAGGGAGAATATTCCCAAAAAGAGAGACCTAACTTAACTCTTTGGGTCTACCCCTCCACCCCATGTCTTTACTGCAAGAAATTGGGCAGTGCAGCTCAAAATGCTTCATCAAAACAGCCACAACCCCATCTGGCTCCTTGACTGAAGATGTTAACCACATATATGAATTTTCCATTGAGCAACATGCACTGTTAAGCATGAGACTTTATTTTTTTCTGAAACAAAAATACTTAGATGATGCATGATATGGCACCAGCTTGTGTAGACATTGCAGACGTGGGGTAAGGGTCATGAGGAAGTAACAAGTTCCTGGTAGGGCAGAGGAGAAAACTAAGCACAGCAGTGCCCAGGGGGTAGTAACGTCAGCTTTTGGTGATCATTTTCTTTCTAGATGGCTATTCCTACGAAAAAGAGGCACTGGAAAACTGGCTCAGCAATAAGCGACACTCTAGTCCCATGACGAATCTCCCCCTCCCCTCCCTTGTGCTCACACCCAACCGGTCCCTGAAAATGGCCATCAGCCGCTGGTTGGAGACCCAACAGAAACGTAAGGACGCCACAGAGCTTTAATATTGTTTATTACAGTTAACTGACATAAACAGTTATAGTACAGTTAACTGACATACGTAGCTGAACAAAAATAGCTGCAGTGGAAACAACTGGAAACAAACAAAAAATATGTTTATGTTCTAACCTATGACTGTCACTTAAATGTTTGCTTAAAAAAACAAGACAAATTTAAAAATTTTTGGTGCCTCCAAAAAAAACTGAACAACTTTTTTCTGAAGTTACTGATATCATAACTGCATACTATTTCCATTTGAAAAATCAGGTGTTCAAATTCACAATTAGTTTTTAAATTAAAATCTTATAATTGTCTTGATTTTGCAAAGAATCTTTCAGAAATTAAGAAATATTAAAGGGTGTAATCCTATTCCTACTTAAAATACAAAGAGTCTTTTTTTTTTTCTCCATGTTACTAAACATGCAGAGAGGGTTTTTCCTGTAACTGTCAGAGTACACCTCATCCCACAACTCTATTAATCTTTATTTTGTATGGAGAAATACAGTAGTTGTGCAAAAAAGAGAACTACGGGACAAAAATACTAAGACTTGTACAAAATATCAAAGAAACAGTAAAAAATAAATAAACTAACGTGTAATAATGCATCGCAACAAGGAACTTTAAGTATGAATATAAGGCAGTTTACAATGTATACACAACACTTTACACAAACAAGAATAGAAAAGTGACTGAATATGTTGAGCTGATCACCCCAACCTAATTTCACTCTTAGGAATGTCCCTATATCTGGTTATTTTCAGAACAGTCTTGCAAATATAAAACCTTTTTTACTCTGAAAAATACTCCACAACTTTGTTCTAAGAAACAACTKCACACAGACTTTTCCTCAAGCTTTCATCCTCACTCCATCAATTCCTTGGATCTCCTATACAAACACTTTATAAGCATTTCATTCCTGTACCTTTTTTTTCCCCCCACGAAAAAAGCAAAAATATTTTTATTTAAGGTAGCACCCAAAGGTGAGTAGATAAACTATATAAAGTGCGGTTACTGTTAACATGCCGTAATAGTGTGTTACTCAGTGCAATAACCAATATGGTCAAAGCCTTTCAATGCTCATGCAAACGTCACTGCTTATTTTACTTTTTTTGTCTTATAATTACTAAAAGGTTATTTACATATTAAAACATGGTTGCTTATAGATTACTCATTCACAAATTAAAGGTTCCTAAATRTACATCATGCAATCCAAATTAGATTCCATTAGAAAAGTGATAAAATACTATCTTTGTCTAAAAAACATACATATACAGATCTGAATGTTATGCAGCAGATCCTTTTCTTAATACTGTTTTGAGAGTCAAGCACTTAAGCGTTAGAGAGGCACAATTATTATGTAAGTGATGAGATGTAAGACAACCCAAAGCCAAGATTAAAACTGTATATAAGAGGAGTCATGTATTAAGGGTAAAGTTGCAGGACTTGTCCTACTTGAGGTCCCAGTCTGCTGGCTGATGATCCTAGCTGATTCCACATAGATCACCTGTTCCAGTTATTATGACTCTCCTGGGATGGTGTGAACAGCTTGAAGTGGTTGTATCCCATTAAATCTTGGCCAACATGGACTGTATCCTCAAACACAAAAAAAGCCATTCAGTTATTTTAGGTAGAAGCTACACTCTGATACTGTGAGCCAGGTTTAACAGACACGTACTGTCTGTTCCAAATGGTATTTACACATTGGATTCAATGAACGATCGCTTTGGTTTTGTAGCTGCCACATGATGGCTGTCCCGCCCTGAGTGAGGCTGCTGCTTYGACAGCGGCTCCGAAGGCAAGCGGGGATCTTGTTTAGCTGCTCTGCTGTCCGCACTGTGCATGGGTGGCAGGCACTTCCCCTCCTCAAGGCCTTTGGCTTGCACACCATTGTGGATGCTGTCGCCCACAGCCACACCACTGCAGAAAGCTTTAGTCTGGTAATGTTTGACTGGATAATGTTCAAAAATGGAGGGCTGAATGTCCCCGGAACCAGCGTTCATTAATCCTTCTGTTGCCTGAGAATGCCAAGTACGACTGGATTGGTTATTCTGCTGCTGAAACCTTGCAGTTTTATCCATGATTCCCATAAATGGGGTGTTGCGAGGTCTGTGTTCAGCAGCAGGACCCTGAACTTGATTTACTTTATTCTCCTTGGTTTGAACGTCTGACCCCAACTCCTTTGTGTTATCTGTAAAGCTACCTGCCGAACTCAAGCTGCTAGTTGAACTGGCAAAAATCATGCTGTTAGATGGAGAGCTAGGAGAGACACCACTCGTTACAAGGACTTGCTGTCTTGCTTCTCTGAAACTCGCTGCAGCAGGAGTTGTTAACTTGTCAGCAACTTTGGACTTATTTGTGGAAGGATGAGTAGAGAGACTGTCACTATGCCGCACGTGAGGACACAGGCTGGACTTGCATGGCTCGTTGTACAGACCAGTGCTAGCACCAGTGACACCACTCCTGGATGAAAATGTGCCTGAATCATCYAAATACTGAATTTTGTTGCCGTTAAAGTTTCCAGAGCGGTGTATTGGCAAAGGACTTTGGGGAAGATGCTGACAAGATGACTTTGTATTACACTGACTGCTTCCTGGTTTTAGCACAGGCTGAATAGAGCTCAAGTGATGATTAGTTTTTACAATCTGTGCCTGCTTTGTTGGCTGCAGGATCAAGCCTGGCTCTCTCAGGTACTTACTGCCCGCTCTGTGTGGCGGGGACACAGGCCTCATTTTCTGCTGAGCGCCTTCCTGAAGGGTCCTGCTGAAGGATAAGGCAGTTGAAGGACATTCCAGCCTTTGTGGAGAGGAAACAGATTCACCACAGTGTGGCAATTCTTCTGCTTGCTCTTGAAGGTTAGAATTGCTCTTCACAGCCTGTGTAACACCCTCCTCATTTTCAAAGCTGTTACTTGGCTGCCCTGGCTGCGGGGACTGGCGCTTCTGCTGCTGTGCCCTCTGGAGCTGCTTGCACTCTTCCTCCACTCGAGCCAGGAGACGCTTTATCTCTTGGTTGGTAGGACACAGCTTCATGGCTTCACATAAGTCAGCAAGGGCTGAACTGAACTTTCTTTTAAAACAAAGAAGTTATCAATTAGAAGCTTGGAGTGAATTGAGTTGGTATTACCTGCTGCAGATGTATTTCTGCTACACTCAAGAAAGTGTTCTCCATCTTTTCCTGAATATGTTGCGACAAGAAAAAAGTCAGTTCCCCCAACCCAGGAAGCTATTTTCTACAGTGGAAGCACAGAACTGGTCCTGGAACTTGCCTGTGTGTCCCAAGAGATTCTCCCAGAAGCCAGCCTGGGTGGGCTGCTAGTACTGTAAGTGTAAGCCTTGTCTCCGGAGCCCTTTACTATTATCTTCACAACAGGCACCTTGCTGAAATCCACCCCATGATCACTTCTGCTCAAAAAAGATGTGACGAATCCCTAGGCAGCTTTCCCTAGCCACTAGTGGCTCCCATTCACTCTTATATGTAACATATTCTTATATAAGCTAAAATAGCAATTTGTCACTTTCTGGATCTATAATAAGTGCCTAACAGTATTCAGTATGGCTATTGGTTTGTGCCTGGTTGGTTTTGACTCATATGGAGACCTAACATAGATGGTAAGTGCACAGGGAAAACCAACCTTTTCAGGTATAAACTCTGCTTACCTAAAGGAAAAGGAGAGCATTATCATCAGCATTATGAAGTAAAAAACTTGTGTAGAAATGCACAGAAACAAACAGTACCTGCTGTTTCTTTTGGCTCTTGCTCTAGCATAATAGGCTTCGTAAGACTTCGGTTTAAGATCCAATGCTTTGGTAGCAAACTCTTCAGCCAGACCAAAGTCCTGCCAATTTAAACAAATATATTAATTATACACTATCATGAAGAGACAACTTCATGTTCTCTGTTGATGCTGCTGCTTTAGAAGTGTTAAGCAAATGCTTATCCTCTCTAGAAAGTCACATTTATCAGTTAGTAAAACCAAGCATTTTTCAGAAAGACTGAGAACAGAACTCATATTGCTAACCTTTGCTGGGACAACTAAAGGGACATGAATCTGAAGTAGCTAAAGAAGAAGTATTAATGAGRGTAAGATCTAGTTATGTTCAAGCCAAAGCTGTTAAGATGCTAGAAAAGAATGCATGTTTACAGGACATGGGGCAACCTCAAATGACGAAACTCTATTTAGAACATGTTAAACAGACCAAAAYGTGACATAAGTTAGAATCGTCCAGAGCTTGCTTTGATAAGGTATGTGGCATTTTTAGACAAGAACTGCACTAGATCTGAAGTATTCTGTTTCCATTTGACAAGAACGACGAGCAATAATTCAGTTAATTGTTGGGTAAACCAAGGACAGGAAGCAGCAATTAGGACTGAATGGGGCAACAGTGGGTAAGGGAAAGATGAAAACAGAATCGAGTCCCAGCAGTGCTTGGTGCTTATGATACCAGATGATCTCCAGCACACTCATGCAGAGAGCATCAAAAAGCATCTCAAGGAAGGGTGAAGGGCCCAGGGCATCACGTGAGGCTGGGGCTGTTACTGTGCCGAACTGTTGCTTCAGAGGAGGGGCGATGCAGGTAGCAAAATGCAAGCGGGAGCTCGTGAGAGGAAGGTGTGACGCACACGTACGCAACAGGTGCACACGCTGCCACAGCAACCGTCAGCAACTGAGACACAACAGGACCTCAGAAGGCATCAGGAGAGCAGCTTTAGCAGAGCAGCAAGAATCAGCACTGCGCACAGAGCAGGGCAACAGTAAAACAGTCTGTGTAAAGTCCTTGTCAAATGCTCATATGCTCCTCAAAGTTTAACAGATACCAAGAGAAACTTACTTGGATAACTAAGGAATGAAGCAGTCATGAAAAGAATGAACAAGAGTTGACTACTGTTTACCTATACTGAGAAACAGTAATGTAGGGTATAGTCAGAAAAGTGGAGGGGAGGTTATTTTAAACAGTCACTCAGGTTCACTGATGCACTGGTGAAGATACAGAGCTACCACCCTGCCAGTTAATCTATTGCCAATTGCCAGTTAATCCATATGAAACATCAAAGACAGCTCTGCTGGTGGGCTATGGCATTCATTTAGGAAAGGGTGCTGCAGGGGTATTTTTGCTTGAAAGCACAGAATGCAAACTACAGTCCAAAAAAATTCCATTACATAGAAGCAGTCATAATTATTCTCCCTTGGCAACAGGTCTTTGTCCCATGAACTGTCCACATGTGCTGACACAACAAAGTTCAACTGGGTCACACAATCAATGAACTCTAATAAAAGGCAAAATAAATGTCTAAGTAGCAATGTTTGTAAGAAAGGTGCACTCAGTAACTCACAAGGACCAAATGGTACATGAAAACTACCCCATACTTGGCCCTTAAGCGTGTTATTTCCCTCAATGATAGCGAGTGCTTTGGAGCACACCCTTCTTCTGCCCTTGCAGCTCAACATGAGGATCAAGAGCCACAGGAATGCAGTGACAGCACCAAGTCACACAAGCTCTCTACGAAGCAGCAGAAAACAAGTCTAAGATTTGCTAAGAAGGGACAAGTTAATAATAAGATCTTACATTTGTTTTCCGGCGACATCGTGACAAATTTAAGTATAATGAAACTCTCAGATCATTGAATGCTTTCATTTCTTCTCCAAAGCCTTCTCTTGGAAACTTCCTCAAAGCATACTGATAGCGCTGGGCTGCTTCCTTCATCTTACCTTTCTACAAATTCAGGAAATAAGAAGAGTTTTCAGAAACTTTTGCAACTTTTGCTGATTCAAAAAAAAGCACATTTATATTCAAGATCCGCCAGCAGGTGCTCTTCAAGTGTGTCTGACCACAGACAGATAGACCCTGCACATGTGTCTGAATGTGCACGTGTGCACTGACGCATACACAAAACAAGAACTTCCGAGTCAACTGGAACTTACTTTGCATGCTCATTACTATTCTGGTGAAACATCAAAGTTTTTACATTATTACAGAACACTTATGCCCAAACAATTATTATTCATGTATAATTCAAATAATTGAACATGTAAATGATCAAACCTCTAATATCTATATAGTGTTAGCAGAGCATGTTCTTAACGTAATAGTGTAAAGTTTGTGCTGCTATCAATAAGCTCCAGAGTCAGAAAGATTTTTTAAGGATTTTTTTTGTTCATTTTTTTTTCTCAGGGTTCCTGAAGTTTCTAGGTACTACTCCAACGAGATGATGTGCAAGTATGCAACAGAACAGGGGATGTAAAGAAGCTAAATCCAAGTATAGTGTTTTCCTAGTAGAAAATAAGTCTACCTACTTTGTACAGTATGTTTCCTTCTTCCATCAGTTTCTGCAGCAGAATGATGAGAATATCAGGTTTTGAGGTTGCCATTGCCCATGCTGCATTTCCTGCAAGTTAAATTTTAAGATTTACTAATAAGTGAGAAGAGTTTTATACTAACTGCACTAGAAAGCATAACCCTGTTTCAGCAGCTATTCTACATGTAAGGAACAATTTTAATCTACAGATCCATACTGCCTTGTGCCCCCTGCCCTCGCCCCATAGAGGGCAGCCAGGTATTGAATGGTCCGACTCATTTTTCCCCTAATGTCTGTATAGGACATTATAAAAGTCCACGGCAAAGCACGGTCCTAAGTAAGGTCCTGTACTTATTTCTAATACTTAGAAACTAAATAATTCTAAATTATGGTTTAAAGGTACTACAGAGTCAGTAGTCACACACAGCTGCAACATCTACTTGTCTAATGATGATACAGGAGTTGGACATGCTGCCAACGCTTTGCAAAAATGCTGGATTCTGTAATACGCTGATGAAGACAAAGTTAAGTTCATCTAACATCACTAACCATGACAAAAATAAGGAGTACCAGAGTAATCGTTATTTTCTTGTGCAAGGGTATCACACTGGAGTAACCATGTAAAGATTCCTGATCAACACTGATTAAAGAAAGGAACATAGTAAGATCCTTGGCATTTCCTGAAGAAGGAACGAGTTTAATTTCTCTTAAAAAAGGCACCTGTAAATTGTATTACTTGGAAAATCTCCTGTGCAATTCAAGATTTATTTAATCTACTTTACAGAACAAACAGTTGTCGCAGCAGGACAGACATCTAGTTCTTTGAGTAGAGGACAGGTTTTACTAACCTAATTTAGCTCCTTTTCTCAGTAACATAACCACTACTGATGTATTTCGACACCCAATAGCTCTGTCCAATGGTCGCATGCCACTGTGGTCAGTGTGCTCAATCATTGCTCCTTGCTCCACCAAGTACTGCACCTGTGAATGAGACGAGCCTGTAAGTGTCCACAGTTGGAGAGTCAGAGCAGCAAGATCTTTAAGCTCCTACTTCATCTTGCTTGAATTAAGTTTATAATTAAAAGACATTTTTCAGATTTAAGAGATTTTAGGTCTAAAATACTTCAGAGTTACTATAGACTTTTGACCTCAGGCATCCTCCATTTCAAATGAAATGGAATTTCCCTAAAAATTTTTTACACACTGATAATAGTGGTGGTGTGCGAGAAAGGTACAAGACTGAAAAATGACTTGAGCTGCTGTCCTATTTCTGAAACCACCCATGGAACAAACTTAAGAAAAATGAATCTGATTGTCAGTCCTTTATTTCCACACACATGAACACTGCAAAAGTTACACTAAGACATGCTTATCCATACAAAATCTTCAAGGTGAAAAGTACAACGAATTTTCTAAGCAGTGTCACTGTCACACAAAGTATGCAAGATGCCTATGAATGACAAGCAGTGCAGTCTTGGGCAGCATTCTCATTTCATCCCTTTGCGTACTATTTTTCTGTCTTTCTCACATAATGCCTCTGTWCCACTGGGGCACCCAAACGGGACCTGCCAGGTTCCCTTAGTGGGCTTTCAGGTTTACAGAGGCAAGAGAAAAAAAGAAAAAAACCCCACTATTTTCCTTTCACGGCCCACAATTTTATTTTTGGTTGCTTGTTGTTGCTTCTTTTTTTTTGTTTCATTCCAGTTCAAAACACAATCTTGCTGTGTTACAACAAAACACTGTAACAACACAGAGTTATTTCTTAGTGAGATTTAAAACCCCCAGTGTAACCGCACACTGCAAAACACAAAGGCAGAATGCTGCCCCTTCTACTRCAACTACCTCAGTACTAAAACCTTATCTAGCAACCACTCTTCTGAGTAAGCACTTGCACTGCAGCCAAAATCTTGGCAGTATAAACATAACAACCAAATTTCCTTTGAATTTCCTTTGGTTGTCTTTTTTATTATTATAAAGATTTGAGATATGCTTTTTTCCTGATTTTTTTTTTACAGTTAGCTTTACTTACAATATCAGCATCTCCATAAAACGCTGCCAGGTCTAAGGGTGTTCGCCCATTTTTGTCCACCTGATCAATTGTAGCACCTTTTTCAACTAAATACTGAACCACTTCCCTGTGTCCTTTTAAACATGCCCAGCTCAATGCTGTCAGTCCTTCTTTGTCCAGAGATGAAATAGCTGCACCTATAAAATGAAAATGAACTTTATTGTAAAGACATCCTGTTCAATATGTAAAATTACCTAGCTCAAACATGCAGTCTATGAAACATCTATTCAGCTTTGAAACATTTATTTTCTACCTTCAGAAAACAGAAATTCGACAGTGCTCAAATGTCCTTCAGAAGAGGCTACCATAAGTGGTGTTCTGCCTTGCTTGTCACTTGAATTCACATCAGAGCCATGCTCCAATAGAAGTTTAGCTATCTGAAATAGGAAACAGCAATTAGAAACAAATAGGGCAGATTTAGGTTTTGCTCTAATTTAGCACAGACTTTGGCAGAACTGGATTAAGCCATTGTTCATAAGCAATCATAAGCTCAATTCACGTCCTAACTGTTAGCAATTTAGAGCTTAGTTACTCCACTCTTGTGACCAGTTCTCTTGCCACGCTTAAAACAATACATTTGGCAGGCATAAGAAGGGCCCCCTGACCCTAAGATTTTCTCTCCTTTAGCACCGAAGCAGTACAATGAATCTGGCATTTTCTCTGTTCTTCATCTGGGAAATAAAGTATTATAGATTCAATGTATTATTGTTTTAAGATACATTACATCCAAAGTTCTCATGTAGCCAGTGTACTTGCAAATCTTCTGCATCAATGAAAATAACCTAGGTAGCGAGCTGAACACCTCCCTTTAAAGTGCGCGCAAACGTGTATTAGAAAATTTACATTATTATGCCACTGGAGATGGGAGGAAAGTTTATATTATTTCAAAGACGATTTCCCACAGGAATTGCTTAATCTATGAAGATGTGTCAGACCTGCCAGTGGCCCTGTCGAACTGCACAGAAAAGTGGAGAAATCCCCCTCCTGTTCATTCTTGTCACGATGGCTCCATTTTCAAGCAGTAATTCACAGACTTCCAGTTTTCCTCTTCCTGCAGCAGCTGTCAGGGCTAAAGAAAACATTTTCATCAAGGTCTCTCAGTTGTTTTAACACATCCTTTGACACATGCAACATTGTGTTAGCATTACAGAATCCCCCATTTCTTCAACCCAGCTATTCTGTAAGATATTCGCAACTATATTCAGCTCCAAATGTGTAGCTCAGTGTCAGGTCAAGGCAACAGGTGAACGACACTGTATGGTAAATTAAAAAGTAATTCTCAAAGATAACTACAACATGTGCACAGCTTGTAGGTTGAAAGGCATATTTACAGAAATGTGGCACGTAGACCTAGTTCCTTTTCCTTTAATCATTTTTTCATGACAACATAGTTTTGTCTCTTTTCATGAAGCCCTTCCCCAAGGCAAAGTTCACAGCACTTCTGGGATCCAACAAGGTGCTTTAACTCAAGCTTGGAGAGTACCACTGCCCCCGTGCCAGGCAGTGATGCATCACAACACGTACCAAAATCTCTGCTGCAAGTCTGCTCCTCAGACAACCTAGCTGCATTCTGCACCAGATAAGATTGTTTTCCACATTTTTCACAGTGGAAAGCACAGTAGATCAGCAGTGAATAGCTTCTGTTCCTGTGGGCTCATCCTTGTCCTAGGCCTCATGCAAACACTGCATTTTTCAGCACACACAGACTTCAACTTTCTACCTCACCTTGAAAACATTTTTCAAAGTGTACAGTGTATGTTGTCCTGCTCTCAAACTAAAATGCAGTAATCTTTCAGCTTTTGGACAGATACACCGCTGCAGAAGACACCTTTTCAGAACTGGCTGAAAACATTATCAAGCAGTCCAAAATACTGCAACAGCAAAGWGCAAGTGTCCAGACAGCATAACAAAAAACCCACTGATATTACATTTATTCTAGCTACTCATAAGACAAAAATCTCTGCTGACCAAGTGTTGCTTTAGCAGGTAATTTCCAAATATTGGGCATTAGTACTTTGTAACCCCACTTAGTACCATGACTCTGAAAGAAAAATTTTGCTCCAAGGTTATGCATTTAAACAACTTTTCATTTTTTACTATATTATTATTCTCCTTCCTTTTCATTACATTATTTGAAGTTGGAAAATAAGGTATTTTCCTGTATTTTTCCCGTTGTGATTTTTCCCTTTTTACAAGTGTCTCACATGATATCCTTGTGGATGTGGATTTAATGTGGGAAATTAAAACAATTTATTTTCATCAAATTCTTTTAATCAGCCTCACCTATGCTGCAAACATGTTTCTGAAAATGGTGTTCCTGAGCTAGCTTCTGCAAGAACCAGGAACGGATTCACCTTTCCATTTTCTATATAAAGCTAGTATGAACATTTAATTTTTTGTCCCCTCACCACTAAGTGGGCCAACTACTAAATTTATCTTTAAAAAAAAAAAAATTTCAGTGGTGATAAAGTAGCTTTTTTAAGAAAGCTTGCAACAAATGGTGAAAGTAAATTAAAACACAAACTCTGCAGGAAGCAGTAAATCCATTATTTCTCCAACAGTGTGCAACTCGCACACTCTGAGTGCTACCTCACTAGGTTATAGTAAGTTTTTACATATGAACAACTGGAAATAACTGCTACAGCTGCCTAATAAATATCAACAGTAAAGGCAAAACAAGCTATCTTTTTCCAAAAAAAACTTCACATTTATTATTCCGTCAGTCCCAAGTTTTTAGTTCACAGTGCAAATAACATTACAGCAACATCATGACTACCCTGTATTTATTTATTCAGGGACAAGAAGTTCTACTGAAAGGATTATCTCTGATCCATCTACCTAATGAACTCACAACATATACACTTAAATGAACAGTTACGCTGCTGCAGTAATGCAGAAGAGAAAATACAAGAGCAGCCTCTTAAGCTGAAGGAAAATCATCAATCTGTCAGACTTCTGATCTGCAGCCAACAGTGTTAAAGAGAAATTCTAATTAGGAGGAAAAAAGGATGTTTTTATGTCTGAAACAAGACACACAAAGTCTGGAAAATCAGCTGGAAAATTATTTGGAAACAAGACTAATCGGTCATTGTAGAACCCAACAAGAATAATAAAGAGTCATTAAGCTTGGTATTTCATCAAATACTAAAACTCCTTTCAGAGTTCAAGAACAGCTGCTGTATTTAACTCTGGAATTTTATCTTGCATGTATCTGCACTTGTTTGAAAATGGGCATTTTTTTTTGTTGTCTTTTAAACATATTCCAAGGAGATGTAGCACAGCCCATCAAACAGCAGCTTATAATCAAAATTCTTATTCCGCRTGCAATGAAGTGACTAGTCTCAACATTCATGACCACTGCATTTACACACGTTAGACAATTTCTTTCCCTCTCTTTATAACCTCTCTGGAATTCCAGGTTTGCACTAAGCAGCATCTGATGGAAACACCCTTGCATGTAACAAACCCTCTACAAACCTCCATCCTTTTATTTTAAAATCTCCTAACTTGATCTTACACTGCCTTTCTAGTTAGTATTTTAGGTTATACCCACACTTTCCCTATTAATCTCCACCAACAATGCCAGCCTTCCTCATCGGCTTCCTGAAAGAGACTCTCAGTCAGGCTTCCTTTGCACAGAGTACACAGAGCTCACGAGTTCCCTCGTGATTTCTGGATGTTTCTACTTGCAAAGAGGAGCTGGTATGGTTTTGTATATGGATACAAGAATGTTTGCTTCTCAAGTATGTGAAAAGGCTACCGAAAACAAAGAAAAGCTTCTCCTGCCTGTTCATGCAGATCTTTAATGAAACTAAGATGCTATTCCCACAATAAAACATGGGAACTTCCAGTTGTAGGCTGCATAGTTTACTACATAGCTTGAAAAGGAAGAAAAGGTCTGTCACTTGCTGTGCACAGAAGTATGTCCTCATCAGTACCTAACTAGAACAAACTAGGCCATCATGCAGCCTCTCCTTCAAGTAAGATAAAACAAAACAAAACCCTTCAGATGCACAATATCAAGAAATTCCACAGTGAAGCTTGAACCTTTCACAGGTCAATCTGCAATTCAATTAAAAAATAACTTATTAAAAATATTTTTTATACATCTTCCCCAAATATGTCAGGTGAGGAGGTTTAATGAACTAGAAGATATTGGTATGGCTCACAGTGATAAAATGGATCAACATGCAGTTTAAGTCTGGTCCATCCCTCTTGATTTTATAATAGCAAATTTAACTCAAAGTTTAAAACAGAAAATACCTGTCTCTCCCCACAGTACATCAGTGTCATTGATATCAATTTCATGTCCCCTTTCAATTGCCAAGAGGTAACAAACCACCTGTAAAGTAAATAAATAAAAAAAAATATACCACAGATGTAACGCTTTACACACACACACAAACTCTCAGTCCAATTTACTACTCTGACTATACAGCAATAGCTAAAACATTTAAAACAAGTGAGTGTGCCTCTCCTAATGTGCATGAATCAAAGAATTGGTTTTGTCCTTAATCCATCAAACCAAGATCAATATGATTTGAGAAATAATTTAAAAGACAAGTGAATGTTAATAAAAACAGTTTATATTATAAAACATCTTGTGAAATGGGGATTCCATACTTTTTTTTTCACCTTTACGATGTTTATATCCTAACTGTTATTCAAGGTTTCTCCTTTACAGAACAGTCTTAGTACATTTTATTAAATACTCATTTTTACAGTTAAGCATAATGGAAGTTCTGTGGTTTTATTTTTGTCTTAAAAAATGCTATGTTCTCTCTAACCACCTGCTAATACAAGAGCATTAAATTAGAACCTCTTCTAAACACTAGGCAATTTTCTAACGGGGTGCAGACTTGCTGCGACTGCAAAAAACAGAAATAGTGAAATCACACGAACCAAAGTTTTGGATGAAAAAGGAAAGAGCAATGGTAGGAAAGAATAAAGTGTATGAAGACACTCACAGGCTCATGAGAAGCATTGCAGCACTGCAGTTAAGATGCTAGAATATAATGTAAATTGATGAAATACACAGGCCTTTATTCTAGCTAAGAAAAAAAATCAGCTTCTTTTTGCTCTAATAAGAAAGAGTAAATTTTTTTTTGCATAAATGAAGAGGTATTTATGATTAATGTGATCTATTTTGCAGATATTAATGAGATGGGCCTTCCACATTCATCAGTGGATGGCAAATCAGAACTTTTAGTAGAGTGAAGGAATTTTTGCCCCAGTTCAAGTTAAACATAGCTCAGAATCATCAAATTGAATTCTCTTGGATTATATGATAAATTCATCCAATCATATGATAAACTAGTTGTCCTTACATCTTTTACAGAAAACTGCAAACCCTGTTGTACAATTCTGATGAATTCAGCCAGCTTTGGAAATATCCTATGTCCCAACCTACCTGACAGTGTCCCATACTGGAAGCTGCTGTCAGTGCTTGCTGCAGCACCTGGCATTTTCTCAGTGAATTTTGTTCTTGGGAAGGAGTTATCCAAACAGCATTAAGCAAGTACTCAAGAATATCCCGATGCCCTCTAAGTGCACTATGGATCAAAGCACATTGGCCTTTCTTGTCTATGCAATCAGCCTGCATTAAGAAAAATGTTTATAATTAAATATAAAAGATCTAGAGAATTACAGAAATGTCATGACAATGACGAGGAGTCCTGAGGACTGCAAGAAAGCAAATGACATTCCTATATTCAAAAAGCACAAAAAGAAAAATCTAGGGAATTACAGGCTGGCCGGTCTCACTGGAGCCTGCAGGATGCTGCAGTACCATCTCTCCTGAAAAGGATGTTTACTAAGGACTGCTGCAAGTCCCCTTCTGCGTGGGGCACTAGGCAGTCAGCCATTCGAATGCTCCCTCCTGCCAACCCCACAAAAACACCTGGAGCATCTCCAACTACATTTCGATGATAAATACTGATATTTCATGCTGGGATTTCTAAGCAATATTAGTGCAAAGATTTCAACATCTAGCAGATATATCAGCCTATTAACTTTACAGGAATTAGTTATGCATATAAAAATCAAGCACGCGCATGATCTGAAAGACAACTTGATAACAATCTTCTGAGGCATCCACATTACATTTTTTTGGCTGCAAGAATTGCAAGCTTTGTGCCTCAGCTTACCTTTGCACCCTTTTTGCACAGCAGTGAAACTATGTTCATGTGACCTGCAGCTGCTGCATAGCTAAGGGGGGTCATTCCACTTTCTGAAGTTCCATCAATAGCAGCTCCAAATTCTAGTAAAAGAGTGACCATTTCTTCATGTCCAAGGTGTGACTGAACACACAGAACTGGAGCATTATTTAGTACTTCTGTCCTGTAATTCACGTTTGCTCCTGCTAAGATCAGTAGACGACTCACCTAAAAATTGAATGTAAACACAGTATTTTTTTGCTATATCTGTCTTAATTTATGAACCAAATCTGACATCTTGATTCAAGTCCTTCTGTGTTACTCTCCAATTCCAACACAGACATTATGGGTGGACATTGACTTTAGCACATATATAGCAACATGAAAGTTTACAAGCCATCCACTACCTCTCCCGCAACTCTCTATCCAAAGCAATTTCAAAATCCGCTACAATAGTATGATTTTTCATCTACATTATTTACTACTACTCTGCAGATTTAATAGACTCCGTTAACAAAAAATCAAGTTACACAGACACTTTTTWTATATATATGTTGGTGTCAACACACACACACCTCTCTATATATAAAACTTCATGTGCATGCATGTAAGCAAATTTCCAATCAACGGCTTAGCAGATGGCTAAAATTGCAACTTCCAAATCCCCATTTCCCATTTTCTAAATCCAAGAATCCTGCCATTTTTATTTTCTAATTCTTTTAATCTCTCCATATTTCTCCTTTTACTATTCCCTTGGTATTTCTGCATGCAGGAAAATGAGGTTGAAATCTGCTTAGCATATCAGGTGTTATCTTTGATCTCCTGAAATTTTTTTTAACACGCGTGTCTATGTAATAGAACGTGAGTACAGTAGAATTAGGGTGAAACTTCTTTTTATTGCAAGTGTTAAAGAAAATGTGATTGGACTTGAACAATCACAGTCTAAAACAGCACAGTTTAAAAAAATGTGTATTTTTTTTCTATAGAGGAGTTCAGTTAGATTTTTTTTTATTAAATAATGAGTTTTATGTCCTCACCAATTTAAAATATCCTGTAAAGAGGTTATCGAGGAAAAAAATAATTAACTTGTCAGCGAAGGACTTTTAATACATTATTTCTGTTCGTTGWTTACTTAAAGGCTATGCAGCTTCAGCGTTCCTTGCTTTATTCTGCAATTAAATCTTGTCATCCTCGCATCTGCTATATCCCTTGCTTTTTGCTGAAATCTGCACATAAACTAACTTGTGTACTCTGGCCTCAGAAATGAGGTTAACCCTCAAAATAATCTCATCCAAATTATAAATCTGAAGAAGTCTTCTAATTACAAGCGTAATCTAAATTACTGTGATATATTTCAAGTTCTACTCTAAGACGCTCTAGATATTTAAAAGCAAATTAATAATGTTAGGATACCATGATTCCACATATAATTTACATGATTTTTTAGTAGGAAAGCAGATGTTTTGAAACATTTAAACTGATCCTGCAGTGTTAAGTAAATGCTGTGTTTCAGAGTGCAAATAAATGCAAATAATCAAAAAGATTAACAAAGCAAAATTACCTATGCCATAAAAACTTAATTTATCAGACGGATAGAGAGAGAAACTTAATTTATCAGAAGGGCCCTGCAGCTGAGGAGGAATAACCCCAGACACCCGTACAGGCTGGGGACCAAGCTTCTGGAGAACAGCTCTGCAGCCCAGAGAGGGATCTGGGCGTCATGGTGGACAACAAGTTGACTACTATGAGGTAGCAATGTGCCCTCATGGCCAAGAAGGCCAATGGGATCTTGGGGTGCATTAAGAAGAGCATCTCCAGCAGGACAAGGGAGGGGATTATCCCCCTCTACTCAGCCCYRGTGAGGCCGCACCTCGAGTACTGTGTGCAGTTCTGGGCTCCCCAGTGCAGGAGGGATGTGGAGCTGCTAGAGAGAGTCCAGCACAGGGCTACAAAGATGATTAAAGCCTGGAACATCTGCCCTGTGAGCAAAGGCTGAGAGAACTGGGCCTGTTCAGCCTGGAGAAGAGAAGGTCGAGAGGGGACCTCATCAGTGTGTACAAGTACCTTGTACAAGTGTGTACAAGGGAGGGAGCGAGGAGGATGGGGCCGGCCTCTTCTCAGTGGTGGCCAGAGATAGGACAGGAGGAAATGGCTGCAAATTGACGCACCAAAAGGACGCACAGGAACTTGAGAAAGAACTTCTTAACAGTGAGGGTGACAGAGCACTGGAACAGGCTGCCCAGAGAGGTGGTGGAGTCTCCTTCTCTGGAGATCTTCAAAGCCTGCTTGGACACTGCCCTGTGCCACATGCTGGAGGAGACCCTGTGTGTGCAGGGAGGTTGGACTAGATGACCTCTAGAGGTCCTTTCCAGCCTTAAGCATTCTATGATTCTATTATTATCTTTCTATAGAGAAAATATTCTATTTTTTTCATGGAATAGTAATATACTCTGAACATCAAGCTTATGCACATGCAGTAGGTTCTCCATATGTATTACAGAGGTTACTTTTAATGTTCTAATGCTGATTCTGATATTTAATGCTTTGAAATAATAGCTCTCAACTGATCTTATACGAAAAAAGCACTATTAACAATCATGCTCATTTTACTGATCCTGTTCCTCGATCTACTCCTGAGAAGTCTAAATTAAAAAACAGAGTACCTGGGGACACACAGATTTAACTATATATTTATGCAAACTGCTTGTATTTATACCTTCCAACTTACCCTGGAGTGAGGTAAACTTCTAAAAAACACATGTACCTACCTAAGCTTTCAAAACTCAGACAAGTACAGCTGGCACAACATTTGCCATGTAAAGTGAATCACTCTTCCCTTGACTTCTCTGGGGGTGTTCTTGGACTAGGTATTACTAGTTTGATGTGTGCTTAATTAAGTTCATCTGAATATCCAAGTCATCACTATTATGTTTTGAAAACAGCCCCAAAAAAGAGATCAAATAGCAGTGGAGGACATGACTGTCTGTCTGCTTATCAAAAAAGTGAAGTGATTCGACACAGTGTAAAAAGCCCAAAGAGGCAGTAATACCAACATAATTAGCTCAGCTGCAGAATAATTTATTTACAACATACTCTCAAAAAAGTGATCTATGAAAAAGTATTTCATATCTCTTGAGTAATATCATCCATGCTCCAAATGTCTTTTCAGAAATGAAAAAGCAGGACATCTGCTGATTTTCTAACAGAGTATTGTACATCTGTAGACAACAATCTAGTATTTTCTCCTCTACTGCATAATTGCAGAATATCTCTGGGTGATTGATTTTAATGTTATGTTAAATTGCTTTTACGTTGAACTTAATATTTGGCAGATTTTTGTTAAAGTTATTTAGTAACAAATTTGTAGCAATGGAAGCAGACAAGAGCACTGATTGCACAGGCATGCTGATCTTACCTTCACATTGGGTGTATAGATGTTTCTCAGAGAAGCAAGGGCTGCAGACAGTCCATCAGTACTATATCCAATCCACAAGGCTTGAAGATGACTGGAAGAAATTCCAGTCTTTTTACTGAAGCCCTATCAGAAATTATATAACAGGAAATCTCTCTGTAAGATTACAAATAATACTTACATCTACATTCTATCAGCACAAAGAGAAGTTATAATTTGGTTGTTAGCGCTGGTTTCAATTTCAGGTGTTCTGCATAAGCTTCTGATGAATTATTAAAGCAACTCTGATGAGGCTCTCCAACAAACCTTCATGTACAGAGAGCATAAAACTCCTATTAAGCTGCTAGGTTTACCTTAAAAATATGAGCTTTAAGTATATGATGACCAAGCTCCATAGTTTGCTGGCGGTTTAACTTCCCCTCCTGTCGAGAAAACATGAAAGCCAGTAGAGCATGTCCATTCCTAGTAAAAAGAAAAAGACTGAGAGAGAACTGCATGTATAATTACACTTCCTGCAGTGTTTGTATGTTTGACATCCACATTGACTCAAATTTCTTTGTTGGACTACTGAAACATGCCTATACCTGGACATCTCACTATGTATATCCAGGTATCATATGCAAGGCAAATTTTCTAATGCTATCCAAACCTTCAGCAGTGAAGTCATCAGCAGATAAAGTAACTATGTTAAGTACACTGAGGTCACTTCTTAAAAAGAACTAGTTGAGACCAAAGCCACTTAAATAGCTGCTCATAAAAAGGTGTTCAGGTTTCTACTGAATCATGAAATTACAGAGAAGCAAAACAGACCAGTGCTTTGCAGATAGCAGACACAAAACTAAATGATATCTAAAACATCTAAAGCATGACTACTGCAAACTTTCCAAATGATATCTGGAAATATTTACTTTTTTTGTGATTAGTATATTAGTGAAGAGCCAAGAGTTGCTTATACTGTTGACTTTTCTGTATTTTTTAAAACCATTACATCTAAAGAAAATTCTTTCCAGAAAGAAATAATGCAAAGATAAATGTTATTTCTGATCTTTCAAATGTCACCTCAAGGGGGGGGGCATATCAGATCTGATGTAGCTCTAGGCACCAAACTGTGCAGCACTCCTCCTGTGCTTGTTTCACCTCACAGCCAGCAACTACAGCTTTCCAGAAGAAAATCCAGTCTTTTTATAAAATTGGAAAAAGTCATTTCTTTCAAGATTTGAGCTAAATTGTATATTTAGTCATCTATACGTGCATTACTCTGCTATCAATTTTTTAGGAAAATGGAAGTAGAATTACGCTGAGAAAACAAGGTTATAAGATATCACATGTTAATTAGAGTATATTCATCCCATACTGAGAAATATCTGGACAAAGTTTCCTAATTAACAGCTTAAAGTTCCTTTCTCTACTTTCTGTTAGAGAACACAGCTTCATACACAAAATGAGCCCAGTGACAGCTACAGAGACAAGGAAGGAGCTAAAACATCATCTGTAACTCCAATATCCTTCCCACAGACAAATGACTGCATTACCTGAACTATTTGCTAAATCCACTCTACAGCACTGAGAAGTCTTTTAAAATTATGACACACACAAGTCAACACTACTTCCTATTTTGTAAAAATCAACTGAAAACCTACATTCAAAAAAATGAAAGGCAATGACTGCCAGAATGTGCATGTGCAATGACTGCTTGAATGAAGAGGGTTCTATCACTTTTGTTTTCTCTACTGTCTCCAGTCTAACTAATTCATTTTCTTGAACCCAAGGAAGGTGAGAAGGAACAAGCTGAAACAAGCTGGAGTTATTATAGAAAGAACTACTTAAATAATCGTATTTCTAAAAAAGTCTAAAAGATCCATTTTTCTTCCCATTCCCGTGCTGTAAATACAAGACAGTAATTGCGTAAAACTGTCAAGAATTTTGTCATATTCATAGCAACATAATGCTAATTTCCCTAGGAAGGTAACAAAGTCAAAGGCAACTTTGCAAGCCCTGTGAAGTCTATTGTACCTTTTGGCATTCTCAGTAAGTCCACCTCTACAGATGTACAGGCTTTCTTTTGGAAACAAAACAAAACACAAATCCCCCCCAAAAACCACTTGTATTTTAATACCATTCTCTCGTCCAGACAATTCTTGAGGCCAATTATAATAAAATATAATTAGTTATTTGAGCACAATTCAGTACATGTTTTATTTACCTTGGCTCACACAGGAAGTCACTGTTTTCACCATCTGCTCTCCAAACAAGCCATTCCCTGAAGGAAGGATGGCAGAACATACGTGTTTTGTCACGTCTTTTAATCAGAAAACATGAAAGAGCCTCCATCCTCTGGCTGAAGTCTTCCCATTGCTGTTCACCACTTATTTGGCCTGCGTTAATAGCTTGGAAAATCTGGTCATCTGTCATGGGATGTAGGGATGCCAGTGCCACATTTAATATAGGCAGAGCTCGCTCAAAAGACGAATTTGTCATGAACTTCATGTTGCACTGAAGTAAATACAGTTCTGATAAAGACACAGGAACTACCTTGTAGCTTGCACTTTTGATCACCAAGTGACCTTTTTGGAAAAGATCTAGTGTCAACTTTAAATAGAGGTAAGATCCCAGGCTTCTCATGATCAGGTGGTTACTCACTTTCCCAATTACGGCCGCATCAGCTTTTCCATTTAAAGATATATTGTTTATAATTTCTTGACTGTTGTTAATCCTGTACTGAATATAAGCATTCAAGTCACCATGGATTTCTTTGTTGTCTGGAAAATTGTCCAGGGATATTCTGACAAATGGCAGTGAACTTGTTACTTCCTGGGATGAATCAGGGAGAGAAAAAGAAAAAAGAACACACATAGATTATAGTATTCCAGCACTCAAAGCTCCACAAGCTGTCTTTATTGTATTTTTTATTTGTAATGAGCACTAAATAGATGAAAAAAATGTTCTCTCTACTGCAGCTTTGCAAATATTAGCTCCTGCTAGTAAATTAAGCAATATTTCTATATTACATCATTTTTCATAGGACATTCTCAAATATTTTATTAACCACACTCTAGAAGGGAATTAAAGGGGATGAGCTATACAAATGATMACATCTAATTCAAGGCAGTAGAAGACAGCATTCAGAAATAGACAGTTTAAAGAGAGGGGCAAGGGATAGGGAGAAGCCAGGAAGAAAATAACTTTTTCCATTAATATATCCTTGTGTCTTCCGGTAGCAATGTACCAGAAGTGAAGTATCAATGCATACACAGGTCTGTTCAGTTTAAGGCAGGCAATAATTATGGCAGTAATATACTTTGGTGGATACGTGCCCTAAAGCAGTTCAATAAGTGTCCCAACAGCACTGGCATGCAACACGTCAGCTTGATGCAGAGACAGCAAGTTTACAGCCATCTGCCCACCCGTCTCTAACTGCCCCTCAGCTGCAATAGGAAACAGTTATTAAAACTAGGACTGCAGTTCTCCAACACCTCTTCTCTGAGAGTGACAGGCACCTGGGGGAGTGGTAGTGCAGAACTGTGGCTCAGCTACTGTCAACATATAAATGGTGTTCTCAGGGGTATAAGGAAAGACTAATTACCAGTCTGTCTCTTTTTAAACTGCAGCGCATGTATCTTAAAACAGCCAAACAACTGCTGGAAACAAAACCAAAACGGTGCTCATAATTTTGTTGGCCAGGGCAGAAAAATGGAAACTCTATATGGCCACACACACCTAGCCAATTAAGTACTGTATCGCAGGGATGAAATCCCCTTTCTGATTCCTGCGTGTGTGTCGTCCCTCCCCCCCACCCCCCCCCCCCCCAAAAAAAAAAAAGCTCTCTTGGGAGTACAGGAAGTGACTGTTAGCCATGTAATTCTGACACAAAAATCTAACCAGAAATAACCAGAAATTTGAGGCCAGGAATCTATTTCACCAATTTCCATAATTATCCCTTCCTAAATGTGAAAATCCAAAGCATACCACTAGAAGATATATAGGCCAGCAAGTGAAGCTTGAAGGCAAGACTGCTGCTGGGTCTCCTCAACTCATTCATTTGCATATTTGGCTCTTGAAAACCAATGAAATACACTATAATTTTGTCAGTTCTCTTATCATTAATTGCCCTAGCACACTCTAGAAAGTCATAAAAACTCTATTAATTCTCTGTGTTAACAAAAAAGTTTAAAAGGTTTTTTACCTGAAAGTTAGTTCTTACAGTCACAATAAGCTTCAGCCAGGGAGGAAATTTTAAAATTATGTTTGTGATAAATGAAGAAAGTGTATCACCATAATCAGGTTTATGAAATTCAGCATCATTTAAACCATCTATCAAAATTATATATTCTTCCTCAGGAATTTTCTGCTCTGAAAAATGAAATACATTAGAAAAGATGATTACAAATTTTCCTACAAAATAACACATTTTTATCCCCAAATTTTGAAAATCAAGGTAGAAAAACAGAAACATACATGCACAGTAATATATTTCATCATATTTTGGTAGTATCCAAGAGATTAAACAACTGAAAAACACTACTACTATTACTTAAACCAGTCTACTGTCTATACTTAATCCTGTTCAGAGAGTGCAAGCAGCTAATTGCTCTGTTTTGTAGATTTCACAATTATAAAACAACACTGCTATAGAGCGCTAAAAAGCAAGCAATCACAATGCTTTTGATCGCTATTATTATGGATCCATTTCACAAGTGATTTAGAAAGAATTAAGAGATTAAACATGGCTATTAGGATGGTAAGAGACACACAGATATGGAAACAAGGCATATGTATTTGGTTTAAGTTATAAGCTGAGACTACTTTTAATTATGAGGCATTTACACAAACATTATCAAACTCACCAAAGAAAAGCATATAATTTGCAAAAAATCAAAGCCATTGGTTTACATCTGCAATTTTGAGGAAAAAAAATCTCAGGAGTAAGTATCAGATCTGCAAAAAGGGTTTCCCACATATTTCCTGACACTAAGTAAAATTCAAGAACTGAAAACAGATCATAAGAATGCCATGGGCTGGGTTCCCACTTAGACCACTCTGCTCCCTCTTGGGATACCTTGGCAAGTATCAAGTACCTGCTCAAACTAACATATACGCTCAGATCGCCATTTTCAAGGAAGAGTTTGCTAGTTTTTTAAAATACAAAACTATATTCTTTCTTATATGTTTTCTTGGCAAAGCTCTGTATCATTTCAGTTTTTAAAATTATGTAAAAAAAGTGCTCATTTTACACGTCTTTAAGGTCTTTAGGCACTGAAAATTTCAAATAAAAATGTGCGACAAAAATCACAAACAACTGAAAACAAAATCCTTCAGCTCAAAGCCTGCCAACCTTAATTTCAAGGCACAGCCTTATCCTTCAGCCTTCTGGCAAAAGGGCCGAAAGAGAAGTTTCCATAATCTTAGTACATTTTATAGAACTCTATTAATAAATAAATAAATCGTTATCAACAACCAAACCAAAAAAAAAGAAATTCCTTCTGTAGATGCATTCTTCTTCACTTACTTCTCTTTGAAGCATTAAAACACTTATCTGGATATTTTGGCTTTCACTAGCATTTTACATTAAGTTTCTGAACTGTTCCTTTCTTTACCTACCTTTCCTGAGGTTTGACAGTGGTTCTAGGACTCCCCTTCTCAGTGCTGCTGCTGGATCTTGGACACAAGACCTCAGGCTAAGCATGTTTTGTAGGTGAGGCTCTTGTATTAGGAGATCTCTGTAGGCTGCTAATTGACTTGAACGACAAAGGAGAGCTGCAACACTGTGCACAAATTCTGGGACAAGGCATGTATATGTGTTGTCAGCTTGGCAGTAGTGATAAGCAACAACCTGGAGAATTAAAGAGCGAGACAGATACCCAGTAAGTATCAAGATGGCTAGGAATAACAATTGTAATCAAGTGTTACTGAGTTTCCTTCAATTCCAACATATGCGCTGGAATTATTAGCTAACACCATAACTTGAGATGAAAATGCACAGAAAAAGGGCAGTAAAATAAACTTCAACCTTACAGGTCACGGAAAGAAATCCTCAAAGTACCAGATGCAGGAATAAAATGCAGTGACTTTAGTACCTGCCATGTAAATATAGAGGTTATCAGCTAAGTTTCACAGGAGAAAACTTTGTCTCTATCAAGTAACCATTTAACACCACTGTGTCACACTCTGTAAAGAGTCAAGGCCTAATTTGATCATCATTAGGCAAGAGCAAATGACTGTCAGCCATTAAGCACATTCTGATATCACAGACAGAAAATGGAAAAATGGCTTTGTTCTGATTATTGCAATGGTATGCATTATTTGAAAGTAGATATGAGGTATTTCTATGCAGAACACATCTGCAGTACTCTCAGCTGAAACTGGCACGTCAGACGCTTTCATGGCATTGTTTCCAAAAAATGCACATTACATTTGCATAACTCCACATTTTTTTTCTACTATTTGCATAAAGCATGAAATACAGACATTGTTTTTTCCACTTAAGAACAACCAAACAAAATAACAACTTCCTAGCACAATAATATAACGCAGAAAGAGTTTTAAATAATTTGTCTCTACACTAACAAAGTATGGAAAATAGACTACATTCAGACACAAATTGTGAAATAGATACTAGCGCACACACTTTCATCTACTCAGTCTTCATTCAATAAATATAGATGTGTTATACACAAATTCTTTAATTATTATTGTTTTCTACATTTTTCTTTAAGAAAGTGCACTCACCATCTACTTCATGAGAACACAAGGTCTTTCTGCAAACAAAAGATCCCTATCTTTCTATATTCATATAGATCAGAAAGGATAATTTAACCTATAGAAAAGGAGCCATAATAATCAGCTTCTCAAAGAAAAAATAATAAGAAAAAAAAAACTCATCAGTGAAAGCAGAAACACCCTCTCCTCTCAAAATCACACTGTTCTAAGGTCTAGCAGAATTCAAGATATAACTTAAAGACAGTAAAACACTTTACGGGATGTGAAATTCACACACCTTTTAGAAGTACTCGAAGTTACTATAAAAATAGGCATATTTTCCCAACTATTGACTGCTGGTATATCCAAGAGGCATTGCAAAGCAGACCATTCTCCCTCAGGCTCTAGGTTTTCTGATATATTTAAAATGTCAGAATTAATTCTATTAATTAGCAGAAAACTCACCTTTGAAGCAAGACGTGTCACAGAATTCCTCATTTGATTTTGGTGCTCAAGACTTCCAGGACAATTTGGCGTCTTCATTGTGTTAGTTCCATTTGAAGATGCAGATGTAGGTAATTGACTTAGGGGAATCTCCTGACAGGAGTCATCACCTATGTTTAAAAAGGAAGAAATATATATATATATAAAAACACCAGGTTTTATAGGAATAGACTATGTTTTATAGGAAAAGATCACGGAATATCTTTACTGTTAGAATAAAAATTGATACTGAGCACCAATATAAAAAAAACTCCGTAGCTAGTCTGACAAACACAAGCACGTATTTGCAACTTAACAGTTTTAGAGTATTTCATCCAATTCTAGATCAGATACACAAAATTACTGAAAGCAAAACCACGTGTTTTCCTATGAAAACTACATATTCCATGACTCACTTGAACTGATGGATATTACATAAACTACTGGAGACTACGAATAGGTTATTATTACTAACAGGTTTCTGTTCAGGTCACAAACAGCATATCTGAATGTCAATACTAGAGGTACAAGTGGTGACACTCATACTCTGCTTCCAATCAACGCAGGCCCCAGACTGGCACGTGATAGAACCCTGTGCACCTTAAGGAGGGGGTTAAGAACATGGAATCAATTGCTCCATAGCTTTATCTTTGCCTTTACCTAAATTCTTTGGAAAATATGTGGTATACAATAAACTTGTCATTTCTCTCTTTCCAAATAAACTGATGGGAGAAGAAGCTGCTACAGTCACACCACCCACAAAGTTTAGCGGAAGCACTGCATGACACGTCTAGTTTTTATAGCGTACCCGTTTTACTTTGTTTTTTGAGGGGCTGAGACCCCAGTATATTTTGTGGAAGGTATTTGACAGAGGGTACAATTTCA
Organism: Eudromia elegans; assembly: GCA_003342815.1. Taxonomy (NCBI): domain Eukaryota; kingdom Metazoa; phylum Chordata; class Aves; order Tinamiformes; family Tinamidae; genus Eudromia; species Eudromia elegans. The sequence continues at coordinate 153,062 of PTEX01000214.1, forward strand.
ACAGTTTTCTTTCCTTGCGGAAAACAAATGTTTGTGGAGGAGTCCATAAAGTTCTACTAACCTACATCTGAAAAACAAATATTCTGAATCTTGTTATCAGAATAACGCAAGCAGTAATTCAGAAGAGAAACTTACCTTTGGGGGATGAATTAGGACTATTTGAAGCTATTTGTCTCATGCGACTTCCATGGCAGCTAAGTGCTACTAGCCGTGAAATAACAGCAGTCTTCCCAAATCCCACATTTCCAGTAATAACCGCTCCCCTGTTCTCTGCTGGATCTGTACTCTTCAGCTTTTCTTCAATCACTTCAAACAGCCATTCTCTTCCGACAAACACCGAGTCTGTGGTTATGCTYGGCACTTCAAACAACAGTGGCTTCAGCAAAATGTCTTGAGGTTTATATGGAACGAAATGTCCTGGAAGTGGCGTCAGAGGAAAAGTTTATTAGCAGAAATTAGACATGCAATAGCACATTATAGAAGTTCATTCACTTAATAGCTTGCTAGTCATGTCAATAATCGGACCTCCTCTTACAGCTTCTACCCTAAAAAAACAATAAAAATGAAACTGCTCAGTTTCCTCCGTCACTGCTAGGTAAATTACAGTCTGAGATAAATCACAAGTATCATCTGAGGATATTTTTTTTTTTTTGGCTCAGGAGTGAATTTGAGTAAGTTGCAGTATCCAAAAGCTTTCTCTAAAATATGCCAATAATTCCGTGATTTTGGGAGTGTAAAACATTTTCATTAGGATTCACTAATTAAAGCCAATGTTAAAGAAATGTCACTTCAGCAATAATTAATCAATATACAAACATGTAAATGAAAGAACAGTCTAAAAATCTCTATAGGATCTCAAGACTTTTACCAGCAAGTTGCTTATTTTCTTTTGCTTTTGCTGTTGGTAAATTACTGTTGACTTTAAGAGAAGAATATAAAACCTTGTTACTTCAATTGCATTTAACATATCACTGTTATTTTGAGGTACAAAGGTCAGAAATACTGAAGCATATATTACTCAAACACCTCTAATGGTATTCTATCACTTTTCTTCCTAAAYCAGCATTTGGACAAAAATTCTGATGATTAACAGAGTAGTACTTCTGAAGCTGCAGAACACTTGCCTAAATGTCCTGGATGATAAAACCTGGCAAGCAACTTCCAGGGCAGATTCTAAGCACTGAAAGTACACGAAGTTCACTTTGGATATTCACATGAAGTACATTATACTGCTCATACATATGTGAGTTCGGTTTATTGGTTTTTTATATGAAGTCATGCATGCATTTTCTAAGCCACAACATTTAGGCAGGAAAAGGAGCATGAGCAAGCATCTCATTTTCACACATGCTGACTAATCTCTCGGGAGCATATCTCCTGTACTATTAATACATTAAACTTAAAATATATTATGGAATGGGGACATTTACAAGGATGTCAGAATATCCAAACCTCCGGCAAAACTGTGTCAGTGTGCCAAGGCACATGTGTATATGAATACCTTTAATTTCCTGTTGCCCTCTTCCCCCAGCGGTATTGTGCCAGGGTAGGCGAATTGAGGTGCGTAAAGGAGTATTTCTTTGTCCATCCAAATAACTCAGATCTTCCAGTTTGGTTGAGCTTGTTGCTAAAGTATTACAGAATTAAAATTTATTCTTCTCTCAGAATAAGTAAAAAAGAGCATTATTAGTTACTACATTTTTGATTTCAGCATGGACTCTACAGTAATTTTTTCAGCTGATTTTTCCTCCACAAAGAAAGAATTCAAGACTTGATTCTCTCACATACCAAACAGTACTCATGTTAATACAGCTTCTTTTTTTTTTTTTTTTTTTTACTATGAGAACAACCCTATCACAGTGGTCTGAAGCGTTAGGAACAGGTACCAGTTGTTGTTATACTAATTATGAGAAAAATATTTACTTTTTTCCCTGAATGCTGCAAAATAATGGATAACATTTTTCTTTTCTTCAAATTCTAAGCCAGAACAATAGATACAAAGTAAAGTTAAAAATCCAAAAAGCAGACCTGCCAAATTATATCATATATACATAATTTTCACCCAAAACAATATTGATATCACATTAACCAAAGCAATTTTCAGACTGGTATCAAACCCAAACTCATTTATCTGAAAAACACTTCAGTGTTTATATAACTAGTTTCAAGTTATATAAAAGTTTTTGTAAGTACTTATAATAAAAGTTCTCCTTGTTCAACAGAAATCAGAGTATGAATTTGGTTTTAGACTTAGCAATTGCAAACATACACAAAAGCAACAAACTCCAAGTGTTGGCTGACACCATATGCAGTCCTAATATGACTAATGGATATTGAAATGTCTCAAAAGTCCTGACCTAACCACTAACTACTAAAACTCATGAAAAAGTCCTCTACACAACAACTTTAAATAATTTACATAATACACGTATATTCAATTTAGACTCTATGCTGCTTCTTTCTTTTCTCTATAAGAATGCTTCCATACCAACAACACAAGTTTAAAACAAAGCTTCAGCAGGAACGTCACCATCACTAAGATCATTTTTCCTATCTCAGGACCTTACCTGCAACAGAGTTTGGACGAGGCATTATTAAAGAGCTAGAGCTCTGCACAAAGGGAATTGGGCCCTCTCCTTGGGGCACTTCTTTTGGCAAATTCTCAGCAGATCCTGCTGCTTCCTCCTCTGCAACCGGTGAACAATTATCTGTTCTTCGATCATGAATAGCCCCCTGCTGTGTTCCTGCTCCGAGACTCCCATTCTTACTCCACTCCAAACTGGATCCGCTGCGATCATCATTTTCTGATGAACTTGTTATGGTTGCTGAAAAAGGAGAGCAATTCTAGAATATATTTCAGAGGCCAAAGGCCTGCTAATGCTAACATGCCTTACACTTTTCATATTCACATGGCTTTTCAGGCCTACAGGCAATATTCAAGAGGTTGTTCACAGAATACTTTTTAAAGATAAATAATGTTCTTTAAATTTTACAAAGCAAAATCCCACTATTTCTCAATTCAGGAAGAAACATCTGAGAAAGCAATCAAGGAAAAACATATTTTGAATGTAACTTTTACGTAATTTCTGCTGATGTTGATTGTTTTTTATGAAGGACCTACTGCTTCACGAAAATAGRGCCTTGATTTTTGAAAGAAACTGGAATATAATGTATCTTACAAATTTCCAAACCAGTTGACAGAGTCATTAACAAAAGCCCATTAAATAAGATATATAAATAGTATCTTAAACAAGAATAAAATTTAAATATTTATTTTGGATCGTTCTTATTTTTAAAGATGTATTTTACACACACACTGAAAAAAAATCCAATCCCTTGAACAGAATTTCCGACAGCTCTTCCACAGCTGGCAGGCTCACGTCAAGTCTATTTATGACCAACTATCCTGTATGTTGTGCAGCRTAAGCGATAATTCAAGGCTGCTGAGAGATACAGCTCCCAGAAGAAAGGCAGCGCAGCAACATGACGAGGGCAGTTGGTCCACGCGCTCCCACATGTGCCTGGCTGAACGTGCTGCACAGCTTCCACCAGCTCAGAGAGCTGCAAGTTCCACAGCTCTGCTGGCTTTACCAGGCAGCAATTACACTGTGCTAGACCCCAAAATTACTGGCCAGATGATCAGCAGTTCACATGAAGGGACTTTACCTAAAGGACTGCTATCCTGACACAAAACCCAACAGAGTAGCCTCAGCCCTGATTAAGTACAAGCTAAGAACATTTGCAGCTTGCTGGAAAGGAGAAAGTGGGAATGGAAGGGGGTTGAAAAAAAGTACTAAAGGGCAGGCGTTAATGTGCATATGTGCTCAAGTGCTTTATTTGGGAATACAAAGCAGAAATGAAAAATTCACATATCAAATTAATTCACTAACTTCTCTAATACCTTCTGAAAATAAAGCTATCCATCACAGGAAGGCAAACTTGATTTAAATCAGCAACTTGATTTAAATTTACCTCTGTCCTTCATCCTTTAGCAACAAGAAATTTCTGATTAGCAAACACTGTATTTTTCCAGTGAAACTCAGGACTGAGGAAAACTCAGTCAGGTTAAGGCAGCATTTAAGGGGCTACGAGGGGCACAGGAAGCTAGTAACTACACACATCAGCGCCACTGGGAGAGGCAGCCCCCACCAGGAGGCGAGTGTGTGTCTATGCTCTATTTCACCAACTTTTACCCGCTCTTTTTTATAGTTATTTCAAGATGTCTATAAATGTTCCTCTGACATACTATATGTTAGACTAAGAGAGACTACCAGAAGACCGTACAAAATCTCTAGTTATCATGTTTAGTGCTTGTTTTTCTAAAGGTTGCTACATGCTACAGGCTTCCAAGTAACCTGGCTATTAAGTAGGTCAGTATCACTGCTTCCAAGCCTCCGATGCCAAAAAGCAGGTCAGCTTTTCCTACCCCATTGTTCCGGGTATTGGAAAGTTAGACTGAGGGGCAAAACATAAACTCTCAAACTACAAACAATAATAGCTGTTCTCTCAAAGAAAGTTCAGCACATAATATCACTTTAACACAGGTAGAGTTCTAATGCTTTCATGTATCTTTCCATTAGAAAGAGCAAAGTCAGCTTTACAATTTCCTTTACACAAAATACAGCTTTCTGGCCTACAAACATACAGTAACAAAATCATCACCCAAGTCCTTTGCCAGTCAGTTTTTGTTCAGTTAACAATTCTCTTGAAAAAAATAGTCTACTTATGAGAAAAGCAGATGCACTATGCTGAGATGACATGAAGACTCAGAGCGGACCTTCTGGCATGAAGCTCTTCTATCATCTTTTGTTATGAAAGAACAGGTCTCACAGCATAAGCAGTACACAGCTAGAGTGGTCCTGGAAAAGAGGGCACCAGGGAGCACTCTTCTGCTCTGGCAACACATTACAGATGGGTGCTGGCGGCGCGCTTGCTACGGGCCGAGCCAAGGGTCGCCCAGGGTGCTGCCTCGGGTGCTGTGACCTTGGGCAGTCGCACAGCAACAACATTTGGCTCCTCGCAGTCGTAGCCAACAGGGTCTCCAACAGCATCTCAGGGAGCAAAGCACTTGTAACCCCTAGAAACCTACTGCACTGATGTTTGATAAAATCCTACCATGTTCTAGAGCAAATACACTGTGCAGGTGTATACTGCTTGTTGCATGCTACTCCAAGCTTAACCTACAAAAATTTCAACACTTAAATTTTCACAAAATAATTGAGTGCCTGAAAGTTCATCCAAATTTGTTAGATCCAGATGCTACAGCTAGACTAGAAAAGAAATAACTGAAATATCTGAGCCTCAAGTACTTTAGCTGATGAAAGGGAAGCAAAATAGCAATTAAAAAAAATGTAAGCCTCGTAAGTTGGGGGAGGAGGCATTGTTTGTTTTTCTCTATTATGGATTCTTGATAAAAATAAAACATATAGTTTGGTTGCTATCAAAACATAGCACGCATTAATTGAAGATTATCAAATCACACACTTCTAGACCTGAGCCATCTTTCACTATAACTGATAGTTTACATATAAACATATATGGCAAAGGCAAATATTAAACCAAAGCATATCATGAGGAAAAAAAACCCTCAACACTTCTTCTAAGAGTATCTATCTGAACTTCATGCCCTCTTGAGGCTAAAATTGTGTTATACCTATTTGTGGTAATTCTACATTGGAGTGACCAAACCATTAAAAAGCAGACATCTCTCCATACCAGACCTTTAACCCAGGGCAAAAGAACAGCCTGCCCTTTGGGTGCCTCGGGCCAAGGACACAGTGACAGCTCCTCTCTCACGGTACCTCCCCACAGCTTCAGCCTTGCACAGCATAGGCACTTGTGCTACCTGGTCACTCTCCAGCACAGTGCCATGTCTGAAGAAATTTTAAGGGCTGATATGTAAAGGTAAGACCTCATATTCTGGGAAATGCAAACAACAGAACATGCACTTTAGAGAAATGGAAAAGCTTTTCAGGCTTTTCATTAACCTTTGCACACATAGTATAGACTGACCTTCTGTAGATAAATTTATTGCCTTTTTATAGTTCTATCAAGAAAAATCTGTCTCTTCCTGCAGTATAAGACTAGCATTCCTTCAGGATTGAAATGTAGCATTGGGAAAGTCTGAGGCTTGAGCAAGGCTTCCTTAACAAAACTGTGGCAGGCCACCAGAAATACTTGCATTTTGGCCAGCATCCCAGGCTTTTCTTTTATTTAGCTCACTGCTGAAGATGAAAATCTGCCTCCACTTCTGCTACGTCAAACTTGATGGAAATA
>PTEX01000214.1:159409-311936 GCA_003342815.1 Eudromia elegans
AAAAAAAAAAAAAAAAAACAAAACACCACCAACCACCATATCGTGAAATGAAATAAAATGGAAGCTGATGTAAGTGGCAAGAAAACAACCTATTTTCATGGTCAGAAGAACTCTGCCAAAGACATTATAAAAGACAACTTTGCTAAATGCTCGCTAAATGTAATTTAAAATGCACATTTACTGTTGATTGGCAAATTTAAATACACAATTAGCAAAACTGTATGTTAAAAAAAGAAAAAAAGACTAATTCATCAGAGTGGTGCCTCATATTTCCCTTCTTAGTAGCATTCCTTTCCAGAGGATGGCACAGCCTGTAAGGATTTAAGCAATTACATTTTTGGGGCATGTTAAATTAGTTTCATCTTACACTCCTTTTTATCTTCTCTAACACATTATACATGGATCAAGTTTAGACCTGAAACCAATGCTCTCTGAAGAGATTCCCAGATTCCCAGGAATTACAATCTTCCCTCATTTAAAGAYATGAGTTGCAGGTCAGTAGAACAAGGCAGATCATTTTCACACAGGTGCCATGATCAAGAGCCAAGAGTACTCAACTACAGGAACTACACATCTGCATATGTCTGCTCCAGTGTGCTGCCTACATTTTTTCCCACCCATGCCCTCTTGATACTTCACTCTTCACAACTCCACCATCCTCCATTTTTTTCCTGCTTGTTTTCTTCTTTCTTCTATTTTTGAAACTCTCTTTTTCAWTAATTCAGCAAGTAGCTTTTCTCACCACATTCAATAATCTCCTCTTTAAATATTACTCTTTAAAAGGTTATATAGTAGAGGATACAAAGATAACTATTTCAAACAAGCACAAAGCTAGTTCTGATCTCATTCAGAATGCATACATACTCATAGAATATCTTAAGCTCACAAATCTGTATTACACCTGCTTTGCATAAGAATCTGCCTTTAGCCACTGAGGGAACGGAACGATTCGCTCAAGATTAGATTTTTTTTTTTTTTTTTTTCTAAAGGTTAAAACTGTTGTCCTTGTCTTTCTGGAAGGAGAGAAGGAACTGAAAACAGCAACTGCTTCTACGGCCTCAGATGAACCATGTATTACTGTTATTGTAAAAATATTTACTCCAACATTTTAGTATATGCATAAAAAGTGCATCTTCTGTGACATTAAACTTGGTATACAAAATACAGAGACATTCCTCCACCTGTCTGGCACTGCCTCCCAGAGAGGCACAATAATGCTGCAAGTAGATAATTAGCAGAGGAAGAGCACCYATCAGAGAAGCAATGCCAAGTTTTATACTCAAACTGATGTTGAACTCGCTGATAAAAACACAAATTGTGTACAAAATATTATTATGCAGATTTTTTTTCTTTTGGCAAAGTCTTTTTTTCTCTATACAGTACCACTATAAACAGAGGAAAAATACATTGGTTTAGATCTCCAAGCAACTAAGTCTTCTGAACCAAAAACGACTCATCATTTTACAGAAAGGAAACACTCACCATTTAGGGAAGCCATAGCAAATGGCAAATAGCATATTCCCAAATTTTAATAAAGATGCTCTAGCAGGAAAGCTCGATATTCAGTCTACACATCACTTACTGATCACAGATGCAGTTACGAACATAAAATGTCTTTGTAACAATGTCTTATTTGATAACCTTGCTTTGTTCTAATTGTACAGATCTTGGCTACCTATGACATTCAGCAAATGGATTTCAACTGCTGTATCAGAAAGATAAAAATCATCCCTATCTTCCAGTGTTCACAATCATAAGTTATCTTAAGTTCATAAATAATTATATGTTCATAAGTTGCAGTTCCAATGTTGTGCTCTACCTGCATAAATAAATAAAAAGATGAAAATTGACCATGAATAATGTCACCTACTCATTTATTATGGAACAATATCACAAAATAATTCCTAAAGCTGAGGTACTTGTTATATCAATTACTTAATGAGACATATAAACCATTATGTCCAACTCTTGTTGAGTACCTGATCAGAGAAGATAATATCATGCCATAAGTTATGGCTACTGATTCCTTCACTTTCCTAGAAAACACCAGAACATCTGCACGGTCAGAATAAATCATTATCAACTCCGTTATGAAAAAAAATCACTAATTCCTAGCAGGTCCTATACCAATGGTCACAAAGAAAGTATTCGTAACTGCGGTGAGATAGGAATAACTTTCAGATGAAATCTCTTTTATCAGCAAAAGCTGTAATTAAAAAGTACCATGTTGACAGTCAAACCAATGACATCTTAAGTTTATTTTGTAATATCTAACAATTTAACAATTTAGAATTGATAYCCTTCATAGTCTCCCAGAATTTGGTCCATCAGCTCCGCTTACACAGAACTGAAAGTTTATTTACTTAGAGTGAGAAAGCTTCAGGTTACAGGGCATTTTGTGCTCCGTCCCTATTTTTCCCAGTGGTAAGTTTAACAAGTCATTAAGGAATCAATTTTAATAGAGAAATCTACTCAAAATAGCTTACCATAATGTAAAAAATAAGCTTTCTATATCTTACGCTATTTGTCTTCTAGCAAATGACATTGCTCAAAGATACAGCAAGCAGTGACAACCACCCATCAGGGCACATAGCATAAAGAGAAATCGCAGCACAAACAAGAGAGTAAAAATGTAGAGCTCTTCTTCGATACTAAATTGTCTTACTGAAATATTTAGTTGGTAGACGGAATCACTTATCAGCTGGTCTGTGATGGTAGCTACCTCAAAGCTAAATGATTCCTATTTGGGGACGCACACAGAGCCTCAGCTCAGTTTTCCATTGAGTAGAGGCTTATACAGTTTCACCTATTCCTTGCTGAATCATTTTACCCTCAATTTGATCCCAATTCATGAAAAGTTTGCCTTTTTTTTTTTTTAACGTTTTAATTTAGACTCTCTTTGCAGGAAGTAGCATTATATAGATTTTTTTTTTCTCAATTGAAAATTAAGCTAGTTTCACATTTCACCATTAGGAAATGTACTGTAAACTGGCACAGAATGCCCTGAGTGACTATAGAGGTTCAGTTGCTGGAGATGTTCAAAACCCTACGGGACATGGTCCCAGGCAGTCTGTTTTAGCTGGTGCTGCTTGAGCAGAGTGGTTAGACTAGATGATTCCCAGGGGTCCCTTCCAAGCCCACTTATTCTCTGTGATTGTGGAGACATATACAGTGCAAGACACAAAAGACAGAGGCAAAGAAAGTAAGGTACAAAATGAAACAACAAAAGAAGATCTGATTTTATAGAAGAACAAGAGACATTAGAGCTATGCTGGAGATTAGAAAAGAAAAAGGTACACCTAAAAATGGAACTGTTATAAACAGAGCAATCTTTCAATTCTAGAGTATTTGGAACTGCAGCCAGATCACTGCATCCAATAGGAGAACATGAAGCAGGTACTCAAGCCTGTGGTATGCAGAATAGGTAAATTCTATTAATTGTATTACTAATTAAGGTGCTTACCTATAATTCCACTGTCCTTGCTCTCCAGGGTGGAGCTAGGGCTGCTAATGGTTCCACAGGGACTACTTTTGTGGGCTGCTGTTTTGTCAATACTGCTATTGAGAGTTGAGCAGGGACTATCAGTGCTAGGTGAAGTAGTGCTGCTTGTGAGGGTAGAGCAGGGACTGACTCCTTGAATGGCTACTGTACACTGCAATGTGAAGCAAAAAATTAGTTATTGCATAGCAGGAAGTCTACTGTCCTGCAAACGAGAAATATCACTAAGCAGAGTAGGAACAAAGCAGAGGACCCATTTCCAAGCAAGAACTTTTTTTTAAAAAAAAAAAAAAAAAGGCAGCTTTGTTTTGATGTGGGAGCCTTAACAATATGTTTGAAAATCACTCTTAAAAGTGTCCTCTGGGGAAAAGAAAAAAAAAGAAATAAATTCAAAATTCATTGCAAGATCTGCTGTGAGGTAAATTTCTTCTCTATTAAAGAATTCACAAAAAAAAAAAAGGTCATTATTAATTCTCTGTGCTAAAGGTACTCAAACTACAGTTTATTCACACACCACTCTCACCAAAACCCAAACTGATGTACTCAGAGTTAACAGGACTAGAATTAGAAGCACAGCATCAAACAGAAGTGAACTTGTGAGAAAAGGGGAAATAAGACAGAATTTGTTCACATTTGCTGTAAATTAAGATTTAGTTCCCAATACTTATGATAACTCTAGTCTTTAAAAGTTGTTCCCTCTCCTCCCTTTTTTCTAAATTTCCTCTGAGAAGAATGCAAGTTCCCAGTTATCCCAGTTTAAAAAAAGAAAAAAAAAAACCCATTGCTTGCTTCTTCTAATTCCCTTATCATATTTTGATTAACACAGATAATATTTTGCTAAATATAAAATAATTGCAACTATCAAACATAAATAACAATAGCGGTGCTCTCAAAAACAGAATTCTAAATATATTATCTTCTGTTATCGTACCATGGCTTTATTTTTCACTTCTATATGTGCAGAGGTTGGGATCCCTTCTCCCAGTAAAAAACCCAATCTTGTCATCAGTTCTTGTGCTGCAGGAGAACAGTTCGAGCCTTTGTCAGGTTTTGCTTTGGAGAGGGGGAAAGAAAGTTGAATATTACAGTATTATTCTTGGAAATTGTTATAAATAGAATTATTATAACCGTATTTGAACACCAACTCTTCTGCCAGCAATATATCATCTAACAGACCAGCTAATATCATTTAGCTTTTTTGTCCTTTAAGGCTTTAAAGTCTTGGTAGGTCTTGGAATGCTTTTCATGTCTTGTACAAATTACATGGAGGAAAAAACTCTGGCAGTTAAAAAAAGAAATAGCAAGTGTAACCAGCTACCAAATAATTCATCACCAGATTGACAACTAATATGACAACCATCACTTACAGATGACATTAAGCTCACCAKTGTCAAAGCTCAGACTGAAATACTATTGAAGTAATGTTTTAGAAACTTCTCTAGAAGCTATAAAAATGAAAAGTTGAGATGAATATTACAGATGTTTTTCAATTTAACTGCAATCTCACTGCAATTGGCACCATACAGTTTCAGTTGTGCCTACTATGCAAAGAATATGCCATCAGCTTTAAAGTTTCTAGCTTTTCTCATTACACAAATAAGTAATTGCATCAGTACAGGGTTGTCTTAAAACACCTTTTAGTGTTCAACAGACAAATTGAAACAGTGAGCTCAAACAGGCACTCCTCAATAAAAAGTCATTAAAAATAGCAAATTTGTTAGCTATTTTCAAAAACACTTCTAATATAGTCTCACAAGCTAACCTCTCTTGCCATTTTATTTGATGACAACAACTTTGGCATCACTGACTCATCTTTAAAGTTGATCCCTAATACCAACTGTTACAGAGTTTTCAGGTTTGTCGTCCATTAGGAAAGAATATAATAATCTGTAGGCTTGTCCCGTTCTCGGGTGTAAATACTCAGTTTATCAAAGAACATGAGCTAATGACTCTGGGAAACAGCTTGCACCAGGCATTTTCAGCTAGGGGACTGCTGTCACCAGGATTCTGCAGAGCAGAGACCGGCAGGAGCATCTAAGTGCTGCTTCTCAATCCAGGCAAAGCATCAAGCACATGGATCCCCAACTCTATCTTCCCACTTGCACTCCACTTCTCACCCACCCTGTTGCCTTAACCCACACCCACACCTCCGACTCAGCATTGGCTCTAGCTTCCTCCTATGGCTTCAGTCCAAGCCAGTCTCCTTTCCCCTGCAAGTCCCCTGCACCTCCCAGTTTTGATCTAGTCCTCCCACCAGCCTCTCCCCTCCTTCCGCCTATCCAGTACTGAGAGGGCCACCTCCACCATGCTCTGAGCAAGACATAATTTTGCCAGCAATTATGTATAAAGATCCAAGAATTAAGACAGTTACAAAGATCAAGTATACTGGCAAGCATCTCCTCTTTTGCACAAGCACATTAAATTTGCACAATATTCTTACAGATAAAAAATCAAATTTCATTATTATGAAGGCTCCCTTAAATCATTCTCTTTAACATGAACTATTCTACCAAATAAAGTCACTGAACAGGCATTCTTACCATTTGGATTGGTTTCTCCTTGCTCTGACCCTTTTCTCAGTGGTGGAACTGCCTCACCTGGCACTCTAGGACTTTCCACATACTTGAGCCTCCTGATTGAACCTGCAGTAGGAAAGAACTGAATGCATCTAATTTTTTTCCAGATGAATTGCAAGTTTCAAATGTAGTATGTATCCTCAGAGGTCTAAATAAAGAAGAACCATTTCTTACACACACAGCTGGTATAGTGATGTCTAGTGAACTGCCGCATTTCCATACGTGTTCGAAAGCAGCTCTGTTTGGGTTCACTTTTTGGAATGTAAAATTTGCTAGAAAACAAAAGCAGTCTGCTTGTCGAGACAACCCTGAAAGTTTCCTGTATATGTAAAATGAGCAAACTTTCCATGTTCAAACTTCATCAGCTTTCTATTGGCCTCTTCTATTCAGAACTTTTATTTTCCATTTCAACAGGAAGATAACTTTGTTGTTAACATCTCTGAAGCTAGAAAAGAAAGATTACAAGCAGCCATTAATACACTAAAGAAGCTTTGTATTACTGAGTAGTTTCTCCAATATTGATGCACGCTGCGACTCTGAGGGTGAGGGTGATAGTGACATTCGATGATTTCTGCTATTGTAAAACAGGGTCTGACTAGTCCAGGTACATATTAAGTTCAAATACCACTCTTTAGCATCAAAAGGAATTAATGTATACACATCCATGCTTATTAAAAATTAATTTTATATAACCTATACTCTCAGTTTTATGCTTTGTTTTAAAGCTATTTACCATGCTACTACTGTGCTAATATTTTACTAACAAATACAGGAAACATTAAATGTTCAAGCCTACACACCTCATGAATACTCAACAGGTTTATGGGAAACTGTGTTGAATGCAGATGCAGTAATAAGGATCAGAGAATAAGCCCTAAAAGAAGTCAATTGGCTACTGTAGTGATGTTTAAGTAGCACTTCTGTAAAATATAGAAAACATCCCAGAAGTTAAAGTTTTATCATACTGTTTTTGGTATTCTAAACATCACTGATAAAGATGATTTAAAAAATGTCTCCAACATTTTTTTACTTTTCCAATATCCTCATTTTAACCACAGTGGTATAGAAAACCCCAGTTAGGCAACTACAATACTTGGTCTAGCACAAAATAAATACTAATGAATCCTCTAATCATACGCTGTAACATAAAATCACAGAATCCTTACGGTGGGAAGGGATCTTTGGAGATCATTTAGTCTGATCTCTCTGCACAAACAGGGTTACCTAGAACATGTGGTACAGGACTGCGTCCAAGTGGGGCTTGAAGATCTCCACAGAACGAGACTCCACAACCTCTCTGGGCAGCCTGTTCCAGTGCCCTGTCACTCTCACCATTAAGAAATATTTCCTTAAGTTCCTGTGGAACTTCTGATGCTTCAGTTTGTGGCCGTTTCCTCTAGTCCTATCGCTGGCCACCACCGTAAAGAAGCATCATCCTCCTCGCTCCCTCCCTTGAGGCACTTGTTACAGACACAAATCAGGTCTCCTCTCAGCCTTCTCTTCTTTAGGCTGAAAAGGCCAAGCTTTCTCACTCTTTGCTCGTAAGGCAGATGTTCCAGGCCCCGATTATCCTCGTAACTCTGTGCTGGACTCTCTCTAGCAGCTCCACATCCCTCTTGTACTGGGGAGCCCAGAACTGGACACAGCACTCCAGCTGTGGCCTCACCAGGGCTGAGGGGGACAATCCCCTCCCTCGTCCTGCTGGACATGTTCTTCTTAATGCAGTCCAGGGTCCCACTGCTTGCCTTGGCCACGAGGGCAAACTGCTGCCTCGTGGTCAAGTTGTCATCCACCACAACGCCCAGGTCCCTTTCTAAAGAACTGCTCTCCAGAAGGTTGGTCCCCAGCCTGTACTGGTGTCTGGGGTTATTCCTCCCCAGTTGCAGGACACTGCACTTGCCCTTGCTGAATTTCATAAGGTTTCTTAATGCCCAGTTGTCCAGGTCCTTCTGGATGGCAGTGCAGACTTTTTTTTTTTTTTTTTAAACCCCCTCCTCTCTTTTCTGAAAATACAGGTTCTACTATAATTGTACCCATTAATGAGACACTATTTCTGGAGTCTATATTTGTCAGTCATAGCGATGCTAAAGTAACTACAGATACTTCTTTCAGTCTATGGCCAGTCATAAAACCACACATGAACGCTACTGCAGCACTTAACAGACACTGAACACTGATTTTAAGTAGCTTTACAGTTAGGTTTTAAGAGAATAACAAAAGGTACACCTAAGAGCATGTTTTCCTTCAGTCAAGTAACTCTATTTACTCTGGCTTACAAAGTAGAACCAAAGACAGAACTTTCAATAAAGTTTTCAGAATAATAATCACACTGTGCCCAAGTTCTAACTTGGGTACTCCAGTCCTTTACATCTAACTTGCTTCCTTTCATACCACTAACACAGGGATACACATTTACTTGCCCTTCTCAGAATTTAACACTGGAAGTGTTTACAGTGTTTGGAAAAAGCAGAGATGGCTCTCCAGTTTTCTCAGTTTGCTATATGCAAATCCTACACTTCATAGGAAGAATTCCAGCAGCTTGGCTTCAATTCTCTCCTCCTCTTTCCTTGTCCATATATAACTTTGGACTGTCCTTGTGGCTTTCAGGTATTCCTCCTTTATCTGGCCAGCAGATCTCCATCAGTAGCAAGGCAAATCTTACTCAGGAAGCACCTTGGAGTCTGCAGGACTGATGATAACTGCACCCCCAGCCTTTGTCAACGTATTTTTCCTGTCCCTTCCCAGTTTCCCTTCTACAGTATTCTTGTAAATGAATCAAAATTTAAAGGCACACCAAATCCTCTGTGACATTCCATATTCTGTTTATGAAAACATGCAATAGAGTGTTCAGATTCTGCCATTTGTAGTCATAAAAAGTGTCCCATCCTTTACTTTAGCAGCGGTCTCAGGTACTGTGCTAAGTCCCTGGAATCGGCACTGATTTCTTATCCATTTTCATATCTAATTTAAGCCTGAGAACTGCTTTTAAAGGGAAGTTGCAACTTTATGGTTTAGCCTTAAGCTCCCAAGCTAACACATTACCCCCCTTTATACTGCACGATACTAGAAAAAAAATCAGCCTGCTAGATCAGAGTTACCTAAACTGTGTGCCAGGTAGATGCCCTGGTTCTGTAATAGTGCTGAGGCATTTAATTCCTGGGTCTATCTTTTCTTTCTGATTTCCACAGAAAAGTAGAAAGTTTGATGACACTTATTCAAATATAAATTTGTAATATTTTCAGTCTCTAAGGTGATATAACTAAAATATAGCTTGCTTGCTCACCACCACCAGAGGGCGTTCTTCCAACATGGTATCAAAACGAAAAAAAAACGAGCCACGTGCCCAGGTAGAAGCAACTAAAAATACTTTCCTTTGAAACAAAGCCACATTCTTCACGAAGACAACAGCCCAAATCTCTCAACTGTAAGCAGAATTATATTTAGATGTATCAAAGTTAAACAACAAAGAGCAACTATTCCAAAAGAGTCAAAACAGTATGTGACAGTCACGTAAATGAGATCAGAACTGAAAAGCTTT
Source organism: Eudromia elegans (assembly GCA_003342815.1). Lineage (NCBI taxonomy): Eukaryota > Metazoa > Chordata > Aves > Tinamiformes > Tinamidae > Eudromia > Eudromia elegans. The sequence continues at coordinate 169,023 of PTEX01000214.1, forward strand.
TGGGAGGTATTTTTAACATTCACATCTTTGCAGACATGGAGTTAGCCAGACCCTTCACTGAATTTTCTTCACCAGCTCATTTGGAAGTCGCTTCCAGTGCTCGCAGTTTTGGCGCCTTCAGCAGACCTGTAAGTAGGAACTTACACTTCAGGTAATCCTGATGCTGACCCTTGGGAAAAATCACACAGGAAACCCTATAGGAACACATCTTGGCATATGAAGACATTGCTTAGCAAGAGTCAGCATAGATTTATCAAAACTAAATCATGCCTGACAACCTAACTGCCTTTTGTAATAAAACAACAGGATTTGTGGTCAAGACAAGAGAAAAGGTGTCATTTATCTCAACTGTAGCTAGGCTTCTGATGACATCTTCCAAAAACATTCTTGTATCTACTTTAGGATGTTACAGTCCGAACAGGGCGACAACTATTAAGACGAGCAACAATTATTAAATCAAAAAGAGAGTCAAGCACTGGAACAGGTCACAGGGAGCTACACAGCCTCCATCCCAGGAGTCCACCGAACTGGATAAAGTCTTCAGCCCTACCCCAGAGCTGATTCTGCTCTGAGAGCCAGAAGCTGGACTAGAAACCTCTTGAAGTCCCTTCCAATCCGGGTTTATCTAATTAGACACATGCTCAGGTTCTGGCACATCGATAGCTTATTACAGGTAAAAAGGACCTTTTTAACCTAGTTTAAGTATTAGGTAGGCTGATTAAGTAAACAGAAGTTTTGTTAAGACCTTTAAGGAAGAATATTCCAACAGTCATCTTCTGCATCCACTCATGTTTTTGAAAGCAGAGCTGCTTTTTCTCTGTTGAAGCACCATGGTGTCAACTCAACATAAGAACACCTTGCCTCATTCGTGATAAAGACACTGTCTTTCACATCTTAAAGAACAACCTTTGGAATCTCCTTTATTAATCAATACTTCCATTCTTATAATTGCCTCTCCTAAACCACAGTACGATTACCTACGATCCCTTCAGATCTTTAATACTTGTTTAGTTACACTTATATAAAAACTAACAATCTAAGCAACGTTCATTCTAGCTTTCTAGTAAGAAGAAACAACTTTTTCTTTACCATTCCCCTTCCCAGATAGGGTCCTCCAGCTGACAGTTTCTTTTTGTCCTCTTTTCTTCTGTTCTTCTATTCACCTCCTTACTGAGCTATTTCATTAGGGAAGCTTCTGACTCCAGATAAGCCAGTAGCTTTAGTTCTGCTGTTAACTTCTGGTTCTTTAGTAGCTGAAGATATAGTCTGTCTCTTCCCTCCTTTTATAGTTACAGTGAGGGGTTGAACTTTGGCCAGGCGAAGTATTGGTATTCTTCCAAGCTCTCCTCACAAAGAAAAAGGCTCCCCTCCTATGCAAGTCATTAACACAGGGTCACGCACAGCACAGCGCACAGCCAGGACGGTGTGGCTCTTCCACTCCCAGGGAGCCAGGAGGCCCGCTCGCTCTCCCTCCATTCGGCCTCTCTCATTCCACGGGCTCTACAGCTCCAGGATCTGAGCTGCCCGCAGACGGACGGGAGGAAAGGCTGCTGCTATCATGCAGAGCTGCAAAGACGTCGCTGCCTCAGGTACATACAGCTGTCGGCGTGCCTGTCACTGCAACTGGAGCGAGAAGAGCGCTCCCCCTGCCCATGCACTGCACTCCTAATACATACCAGCAGATCCCAGGCTTGAGCCTTTGAACCCCTACTGAAAGGGCAATGGAGGAGAGAAATTTCATAAACTGCCCTGAACAGATACCTGTAGCTTGCTAAATGGAAAGGCCCCTCTGTGCTTTTCTCAGTGAGCTCATCCCAAACCTGAGAACTAATAATTATATTATTCAACGAAAAAATATGCCTATGATGGCCCCAAATCCTCTTAACCTAAAGGGACAAAACTAAAATAATGCATTCCTCACATTACACATGCAGCTAATCCAAACTGGCAAAAGCTTTCTATTCTCTTAGAAGTCATTTGGAGAAAAAAACAGCTTAGCAGTATAGAACATCCAAAGGGGAAGTCATTTAAAACATCCCATCCTTTTTCCACTATGATTTTTTAATAAAAAAATTTAGATAAACTAAAGAGACAACTAAAGTAATCTAGAAGGTAAAGTCATCTTTCAGAATTTGTAAATGTTCTCACGTAAAGGTTAATATATCCAACAAAAGAAGAATGTATCTGACATGATTTGAAATTCTAAAATAAATTGGTTTTAGATTTATACATTTCTTGAAAAAAACCACAATTTTCACAATCTCTTCTAGACATCACAGATGAGTTCTGTGCAAACATTACAATGGCAATGCCAACTACACAGAAACTCAAAACATTTCAGTGTTTTCTATGGTAGATAGCTCTTCTTTATGTTATTTTTTAAAATATTAACTCTAAGAGAATTTTTCTTCACTGATCATACAGCATAATTATGCAGATATTTTTAAATCAGTAAATATAGAGGCAGGACTACATAAATACAGCATATAAAATATTTCATTCTTCTATCAAATGTCCATAGAAGAATGCCAAATTTAAGCCCTTAAATACAGATTTTTTTCATGAATATTAATGCAACTAGCTATTAGTTAACTAAAACTTGAGTAAATCAAGAACAGCAAAATAAAAATAATAATATAACAGAGTTTTTTATTAAATGGATTTAGACTATATACTGCATAGAGTCAGAGAATGCTTAAGGTTGGAAGAGACCTCCAGAGATCCTCTAGTCCAACCCCCCTGCACAAACAGGGTCAACTAGAGCATGTGGTACAGGACTGCGTCCAAGTGGATTTTGAAGATCTCCAGAGAAGGAGACTCCACAACCTCTCTGGGCAGCCTGTTCCAGTGCCCTGTCACTCTCACCATTAAGAAATTTTTCCTTAAGTTCCTGTGGAACTTTTGATACTTCGGTTTGTGGCCGTTTCYTCTAGTCCTATCGCTGGCCACCACCATAAAGAAGCCAGCATCATCCTCCTCGCTCCTTCCCTTGAGGTGCTCATAGATACTAATCAGGTCCCCTCTCAGCCTTCTCTTCTTTAGGTTGAACAGGCCCAGCTCTCTCAGCCTTTGCTCATAAGGCAGATGTTCCAGGCCCCGATCGTCCTCGTAGCCCTGCACTGGACTCTCTCCAGTAGCTCCACATCCCTCTTGTATTGGGGAGCCCAGAACTAGACACAGGACTCCAGATGTATCTTGAAATAATGAACAACTTTAAATGAAGAAAGCTACACAAGCGCTTATATATATATATACACACACACATATATATATATATGACCAAAAATATGTTTTGTTTATAGAAAGGAAGAGTTAGAACTATCAGAGGTAGAACAAATTCTAGTATATTAAGGATTTTTTCCTTAGATGTTCACATAGTTTTAAAAATATTGAGTGCCCTTTACATTAAAAATACATCATTAAGCAGGTACTTTGTGCTAAACTGTGCACTGGGGGCATGAAAGTTAGAATTTTATTCTAAGACAGTTTATAATAACTTCATTACTACATGTTAAGGTTCAAAAAAATTTTTTTGAAAGCTTTTGGTATGCAATCCTTGCTTTTTTTTTAATCCACCACATTCTGGAAAAGGCTCAACTCGCATGCCACAACAGTGACTGGTTGAAAATTAGTACCGCTAGGACCCTCCCTATTCTTATTTTTCTTGTCCTATGTCCTACCCAGATCATTTTTATCAGCTTCAATTTGTTAAAATTAAAGGAACAACACAGAATGTTTTTTATCACCCATGACACCCTATCATCTGGTTAGGTATTTCTACATAAGAATGTGTGTCTACCTTAAGTTAAATCATGGAGTTGTGAGGTTAGTAATATATTTTATCTGCCTAAAATGCACATAAGTTTTCCCAACAATAAGTTGGAGTGAAGAGGCTGGCTTCACTTAAATATCTGCCAGGAAAAAAAAAAAAAAAAAAAAACCCAAACAAAACCTCCTACATTATATTCATCCTAGCTTTTAAAATTATTATACAAGTTGCCTGAAACTGGAGATAAAATCCAAAGAATTTTGGGCCACAGAAATGTGTTTATGAGATCTGTCAAAGACAACCCAAATTATTTGAACATAAAGTGACAAAAATACATATTTTTTAAATTTTTAAACTTTGAAAAGAAAAATATCCAGATGACTTGAAATAAGAATATTTTATAGAAATGTTATTATCCTCTGGCAATCCCTTGGGTAAGGATTTTACTTTAATTTTATGTAAAATTGTTCGCTAATCCGGATGTTTCTCATTGCTGACAAAAATGAACATCCTTTGTTCTTCAACTTTATAAACATTACAGCTAAAGACTTCAACACCGTGAAGTGTCTTCTCAAATAGGAATACAGACCATTTCACCTGACGCTCAAACTTTGTCCTGAATGAACTCAAGTGATTCCAGTGTGTTGGAATGATTTGTATGTGCAGAGCACTGATAAAAAGGAAACCAGATGGAGCACCTTATTTAGTAAGGCTCACACAAAAACACATGGCCATTGCTAAGGATACAAGCTTTGAATCAGTAAACTTCTTGCCACAACTTCAGCACCTTATATGTTTATATAGGTGTTTATATAGGTGTTTCAGCACCTATATGTTTATATTCATATATATACATATAAATGTATACATGTACACACACAAGAAAAAATACTCTCAAAAGTAAACTGTTCTAAAGTAATCATCAAAAATAGCAGATCACTCTTAAACAGTCACTAACAAGCCCAAAAGAGCGTTTCGTAGCTGTCTTCTATCCAATTGAAATACTATTCATAAGTAACTGATTTTACGTATATTCAGACATTTCAATTTAAGTATCTGCTAAACCAATTAGAATAAAACTTTGTCATAAGAGGCAGCATATTCCATTTAAATACCAATTATCTTTTATTCTTGGAAGCATGCATAGAACGTTTACTGTTCTTGTTTTTATTGCATCACTTAATAGCTTTTATATAAATTGTGTCAAAAAAATGTGACAAAGTATTATAAAGATTTTAGATATTGATTTCATTTTACCTGGGGACTTTTTGTTTGATCTTGATTGCATCAAGTAACACTGTCGTGGCAGCAAAGGTGAAGATGGCAAAGACATGGAGACTCCTTTGGCCAAGTTCATTCTATAGATATCCTCAGAGCAGGGCTGATTGCCAATGGGAAAATCAGGAGTGGGGCCGGATGTTGCAGCAACCTGTAAGGCATTTTCTGGGCAGGAGTCGCCTGCTAAAAATAAAATTTTGCCATCAGTTATGTGATATACCAGATCAAAAACAATCAGGAAATTACACTGAAATACAGATCGATATACACTGATATTCAAGACAGAAGAAAATATTTTTCCCAGCAATAAGTTAGCATGATCTTTCTTACTACCTGCCATTCATAGCAGAATGCAAGTAACCCCTAAAACAATTTTAGATACACAAAATTTGAGAGAGTAAGATCACCTAGGAGAGCTAGCAAAGGAAAAGCTAACTTCATACAACATTAGTACTTCTCAGTTTTCATCCTTAGAGGCAAATCATGTTTCATGGTACTTTTGTTAAAGAGAAAAAGTATTTCTATAGGCGAAAAGTTATTTCAGACACTGTGGTATCTTGAGTGTCAAAGTCATCTGACAGGGATTCTTTGTTTGTTTTCAACTGAGCTAGCTAAGATACAAGTTTAGTTGGTGATCTCCTGTACTTAAATAAAAGGTGGCTTACAGAAAGACACATTCATGAGTGCCCTAGTTATGCTCGGCCTGCTTATTTTTCTGCTTAAAACAAAGAAATACGGTTATGTGTAATTTGACAGCAATGGTTATTTTTTTAAACCTAAGAGAAAAGCAAGCTACCAGTTCTCAACATAAAGGCTGAGAAGCACAACAATAAAAATTGGGAAACACATCCCAGCGATGCTGGAAATGTAGTTTCAGGTAAATGAAAAGTGTTTTCAAAATACACAGAAAAAAAAATACATTACTCCCAGGAATAACTCAAAGACAGCAAAAATGCACATTAAAAGTGCTGAGTCTCTGTAGGTAGATGACAATAACAGAGCTGAAAAACAAAGGTTAACAACAAACTACAGCTTTTTTAATATCCATTTTGGGACAGTGCTCATTGAGTATGAGAGGTGAGCAAAAAAAGCCAATGACTAGAAGAATATGATTAATCTGCACTGCTACCAGAAATACGGCTGAACCCAAAGCACAACGGAGAGAAAAAACACACAGAACAAAACACAGCAATTTTTTTCTATTAAAAATTTGTTATATCCAGTATATTTATATACAGCAAATGAATATTTTTGTTAAATAAGGTACTAAAAATCTGCATTTCTTGTTCATTCTGTCGTCATCAACAGTCTTCAATTTTTAACAAGTGATCTACTGCTTTCAAATATAGTCAATCTCAACGGCACAAACTGCACGTTCACACTACCAACAARCAAAATAAACAAATAAATAAAATAAAAAACATAAAAATAAAATAAAAAAACAACAAATCCCAAACAAGCAACACAACAACAAAAAATAAATAATTTAGCCTGTTGAGAAAAGGAGGAATATTTCGTTTACAATTCCAGGAAATTCGGAAGCAGCTTCACTGTCCAGTAAGCTAGTGGAAACACACTGTACTTAAAAGCACATGCAGTTAAAGTATAGAATTATAAAGTCTAAACATTTTTAGAGATTATAATTATGAGATTTTCAAAAATACCGAGATAACTAGATCAGTGTTCCCATTTACTTCCCATGGAAAGTCAGTGGGTAAGGGGCTTTGTGTTCTTTTAGAAATGTTCATACTCAATGTTGGTAATTATTTCTCCTAAATCTCAGCAACAGCTGCTGTTAAACAGAAATTTAAAATTAGGTACACTTTTTTAATGCAATATAGCACATGTGAACTTACTTTAATTAGCTCAAGGCCACACAAAGAAACCAGTTCTTACGTTTCACTTTTTTAATCTGAACACAGGCAAACCTCAAAAAAGCAGTATAGTGTAATAGCTACCTACAATTAGAAAATATTGACACTGGTGCTAAGGTTTTTTTCTAGTTACATTGCCAGGGGGTGCAGCTTGGACATTGTGAGCATTCCAGGAGGAATGTTTTAAGAGGGGCAAGAGACAAGMTAATCACAAACGTTACTTCCTCTCCCTTCAGGGTTATTAAGTCCACCCAGGACTCCCAGCTTCTGTTTCCCTTCTCCTGGCAAGGAAGTAAATGTCCTGCCTTATTGAGTGACTTCTCATTTGTCTTCATCTATTATAACCTGAAACATTGTTTCATAAAATAGCCTATTAAGCTATTATGGAGCTAAATTCACTGCTGAAATAAGTCTACTCGCATCAGTAAATTAGATGACTAGTTTACCTCAAGACAATAAATTGAGAAATATTTATGCCTGTATACGGACCATGCTGTCTTGGCAGGTTTACAGCAACACTCTGATCTCTCTTTACCGCACACCCTGGGGAGAGGTGTAAGATCAACCTTTCAGAACTCATATCTTAAGAGTAGTAGGATTCAAAAAAATAACTCCTCCCCAAATAAATGCCATGGAAATTCTTCTTTCCAATCAGCAGTTCTCCTAACTTAACAAGCTTTTGTTTACTTGCCATTCACAAAACCATGCCATTAAGATATAATAGCTCTTTCACTAGTGCAAAACTTGGCACCTCAATGAAAATTCAAATACTATGACCTTGGTTGGTAAAACTTCATTTCCCCAGTGCTGTTGGGGAGCTATTGAGCATCAACCATCCCAAGAAAGCTCAAACTGTACTCCAAAACTCCCCTGAAAAAAACAATGACTAAAGACTATGAYACCTGACAAGGGCCAATGCCACATTTGTGGGTTCAGGAGAAAATAATACATATATACAAATATATAGAATTTATAAATAACTATATAAAATATTGTATCTACACACACACAATATATGCACACATATACACACACCAGGAACAGACAGAAAGCAACTTGTGCACTGTGACCCTCTGAACACTGTCCCAGAAATAGACACAACTTGGATACCACAAATCACATTTTTATGGGGAGCAGAACTGTAACAGATAACAGACAGTAAATGAAAGTCTTTAGCATCTGGATGCTAAAATCTTACACAGATTCAAAGAGAGGTTCAAAGGGAAGCAAACAGTTGCTGATTAACTGAAAGCTACGTGGAGTTCAGGAAGTCTCCAGAGGCCAGTGAGAAGCTTGGTGCTCATTTCCTTGCCTTCTCTCTTCCCTCTGCATCCTCTGCTTTCTATTCTTCCCAGCTCTTGCCAGTACCAGCCCACAGAAGTAAACCATTTTATAACATGCTCAAGGATCTATAACAGTAAGAGTTACAGCACACAGTAAGAGCAGAGACCTCTGGGCCTCCTGTTCCTAAGAGGCCCCTTCACCAGTCTATGAACCTTGGTACCGCAACGACACAGCACGAGGGGAGGCTCACTAGCGTCCACTGCTAGCACGATTTATGGTGTAGTGTCAAACGGCAGGCTTCAAGGGACCTGCTTGTATCTTCCTTTCTCAAGCCTCTGAGTCCATTCCAAGTATTTAATTATTCTAATTAGATATTTTCCATCTTCCAGTGATCAAAATTCTACCCATCACAACCAGCTTAAGGCTAAATTCCTCTAAAAGGTTTGGATCTACACAAAACAGACTCCAAAAAAGCAAGCTTGGGGAGATCCACAAGGTAATGGTTTGTGCTTTCCACACAGCAACCTGCTACTATGAACAAAATACTGCAAGTCCTAATGTGATCAGTTGCCACACACTGATGTGCAAAGAATATCAAGACTACTTAACACTTTAGTTATCATATTCTCAGAAAAACATGGGTATTTTTGTTGTAAGTGTGCACTGTATTTCTTGGTCTTTATGCCAATGTAAGCAGACAAATAATAGTTATGGAATAGGAGAAAAATGTGACTTTTCTTTAAATGTAAAAAAAAAAAAAAAAGGAGCCTCTGGACAACAAAGTCTCACAAGCATCAATTGCAAGGAACCAGAGGTCCTAGTCAGTGTTCAAAGTAACCAGGGAAACAACTCAGAAGTTTTACTTATTTAAGAATTTTGAAACAAGAAATCAAAACCCAATGATAACTGCAGATGCAAAAATCAGATTAACAAGTTTCTTAAATAGAAGATAGAAAAATGGCTGATGAAAGTAATAACTTGGTGGAGATTAAGAATATTAGCACAGTACTTGAACTTTGCCTTAAACATTTTAGCTAATCCTTCTGTTATATAGCGAAGATAACAGAAATGAAAGACATTACAGTGTATATATATATTACTATTAAACAAAAACACTTCTAATTCTTCATGCAATACAAGCTCTGAAGTTTAGAACAACAGTTTCAAGGTCCAAATGGGCAATACATGCAATGTTGCTTGTACTTGAATTTATCTCCTCACTCCCTGGCATTTATTTCTGAATGCTAGATTACTTTTTCAGTACAAAGAGTACTACGGTTCTTATACACTGCTAATCCAGAGAATGGCCAAGTTTTAAAGAAATTAGAGTGATAAATAAAGGTTATTGGTACCACTGAAGTAACTTCTATTTAAGTGTTTTTAAGTGTCTCATGGTCAGGGCTTTTTGTTTGTTTTTGCTTTGTTCAGGGAGTGGGGAAATGGGCTGTTTGTTTTTTCTTTTTCCTCCCTCTTTTATCCATAGGAGACACCACTGCAGCCAGCTTCTGAGGAGAAAAAAAAGTTATTTACTAATGTAAAATGCATACTGCTCAGCAGAAAAGAAGCTTAAACTCTTAAATAACTATCCACAGATACACAAAATGTGCAAAGCAATGCAGAATAGCCAAAACAGCTTCATATTTTAAGCATGAAACAATGCATCTTCTGTTGCAAGATATTTTTAGAGTAACAACCAAAAGTCATAATGAAGCTTGAAAGTATTCCAGTATAAGGCCAGTGTTCAAGCTAGTGGAGGTGTAGCTCATATGCCAGAAAGTCCCTTTGCATTTGAAATTCAAAGCATAACATCACAGAGAGCTTGGCTAGAAAATGCCAATTGAATTTGCAAACTTAGCTTTAAACAAGCTTATTTTATTTAAAGACTGTAAGTCTTTGAATTTGCCAAAAGGGTGGTTGAAGCCGCCATTGCTCTTAGTTCAGTTAGAAGTGTGTTAGCTAAATACCAATATTAATGAGAGAAAATGCAAGTAATGCAAATACACATTTTAACTAAAAAAAGTTTATCTGAGATGCAAATATTTATCACTACAGGCAAATAATTCAAAAAATATTTGAAAGAAGTGATTATGTAAGGATTTTAATAAATAATTGGACCTTCTGATTGTCTAACAATTTTTTCTTTTATTTTACAGTAAAAATTTTTTCTTTTATTTTACAGTAAAAATTTACCTACTATTAACAAATGACTAGGTCAGTGAACTTAAGTGCATTTAAAGTGCAGCAATGATACTTCAGGTCAAGCTTTTTACAGAGATCTATGTTAAAATTAACTGGAATAGGAGAAAAGAAAAAAACATGACAGTACATTTAAGAAGCTGACTTACATTATTTTTCATTAGTAAAATACCTTTCAATGACTGTGTAACTTGTACTATGATTTTTGACTGCTCATACAGTAAGTATAATTGCAGCTTATTAATTACATCTGATCTTATGCAAATAAGCTCCCAAAATTCCATATTCAAAGTTTTCATGCCATTTGTGCACATTGATGGAGAGATCAGACATACAAACAAAACAAGAGTGTGTCAGTCTACAATAAACAGTCTGCAGACATAAAAGCATCCATTCTATTCTTATCACTCAAAAACCTTTACAGATTCATATTTAGGTCAAAGACATCTATATAAAGATACTGAGACACATGGTGAAGAAAAAAACAAATGGAAACTAAGTCTCAAAACAGTAATGTAAAAAGTGCAAGTCTGATCTACAGGAAAACTGAAAAATATTCAAGAAAGATTTAACAGATATGAAACTTCCCACCTTCTTCCTCCCCAGTTAAAAAAGCAAGCAGAAAGCCACTGTATTTACCACACAGAGCCATAAACATTTCAATGCTTCTCACTTAATCATCTAGAAATCAAACATTCATCTCAWTATTTCTCCCATTTTTCTACCTTTACATCACTCTTGTATTATTTTTTAAACTATATCTTTTTATTGACATAGTAGTTTGCCTCTTGTTATTTGAGCACCATCTGCACATCAAAGCAGCTGTTATATTGGGAAACACCAAATTAAATTCTATGTAAATCATTACAGTTTCCATGCACACAGTGTACTACATTTTATGTTAAACTTCTGATGGGATTTAGTGCAGGAACAACACTGCAAGCTAAGCACAATACTTCTATTATTCATGTTCCTTCAGGCCTGATAATGGGTCTACACAACAACAATGCTCGTGTTACTAAAAAGCTAACTGAAATCATTGAGAGCATTCTCGAGAAATTTAACATACAAGATTTTCTTCCCTTTTTAAGTTGAAATCCATTACAATTATTTTATATCCAGTGACTTATTTAATGAAACGCAGATTCTCCAAGATGGGCATTTGTTGTTGTTAAGATATTTTAAAAAACAAGTATGTAAGTTTGCATTACTAAATTACCAGCAACACAGAAAACCAATAGGAAAGGTTAACACCAATCTGTACCTCTGGAGGGCTTCTAAGTAAGCACGGCTGTGTAGAACTTCTGCTAAAATATTTGTAATTACGAAAGTATTTTGGTTTATATTCTCAAGCATGTTAAATATATTCATGATGCTATTAATTCATTGTGGCCATGAAGAAGATGAATGTGTGCAGGTAACTCTAGAACTAATGTTAAAACAGGTTTTGACCTTGACTCTTGAATTCTCACACTAAGATACATAAAGTTTTTGTGTTACGCTTTAAAAGGAGCAACTCATTCCAAAAGAGGCCATGGTAGACAATCTTACAATGGTGAAAGTATCACCTGGATGCAGAGGTCAATCTTAGCTTTTGAAAAAAATCAAGGAAAGAAACTGAGAAACACAACGTACAATGAACTATGAAAAGAACAAAGAAAACAGAGGAGAAAGAAATTCCCAGGAGCTAAAATGGGGCTCAGGGAAGAATGCGGGACAACTGTCTATACAAAAGTCACAACTGCTAGTGAAAGTTATATCAGGGGACTTGTAGAAGACGTGTATGAGAACAAACTATTACTGCAGCTCTCAGGATCCAAATCTTACTATATATTGCTAGCACGCTGCTAGCGGAGTAGTCTAAGCTGCCACTTTCCCATCCAAAAATGATATTCTATTTMATCATCTTCCAGCTGATTACAGCAGAAGTTGATGTTTGCCTCTAACAGTCTACAAGGTAGCATGAAAGGCAGTCTCTTTCCCTAAATATGAGCTCCAAGTTTTTCAGTCTCCTATTTCAGGATCCCACTGAATCTGAAAATTTTAGAAAATTCATTTAATAAATACAAGTATAATTAACAGTTAGAGTTCAAAAATGATATGTTGGTCTTCAGCTCTTAAGCCCTTACTTCAAGACAAGACAGAAAATCTTAACATTAGAATCCACACAAGCAATTTCTGCACTAATAAATTTTTGTTGTTGCTTCACCTTTTCACAGACTTTTCAATACTAACCATTGTGCCTGCAATTCAGGTACAATCACTGGATTTGCCCTCACTCCAACTGGAATAGGTTCTGCAGGGCAAATCCAGTGGGATACAGCTAATACATAAACAGGAAGTTCTGTTCAGTGAAATAGGATTCCTCACACTCAGCTTTGGAACCACAAAGACTTCCAGGAGTTTTATTACACACACGAGTGAAACCAAGCAACGAGAGGAGTTGCTTCAGTTTGAGCAGCTGCAAGCAGCCGAAGCCTCCCGCCTGGCATGGGCAGGAGTGGAGCAGCAACACCCTGCAGCAGCCCTACTCCTCGGCTGCGCTCGCACCGCAGCGACCATCCTCTGCCTCCCAGGACGCAAAGACCGTGGCTGCAGCTCTGGGAACACCAACCTGCCCCCCTCGCAAAGCAGGCAATCACACTCACCCCAGCAACTCTGAAGTAGCAGCGGCAGCTTGTGGTATCACAAGCCTTTAAAAGGAAGTAACTTCATAATTTATGATAGGGAGCAGCTGAACAGTATTGACTCCTGGAGTCCTCCTTGCTCTAGTATTCACCGTACAGAAATCACTCAGCAATTTTTCCCTCACACTTTGTTTTCATAACATTCAATTCATACATGAAACTCAAGTACTCTTCTGAAAAAAACAAATACAGTTTTCAGAAATATAGCAGCATTTTACTTCTACAAACAGGAGTAAACTCCTCCTTTTGCCTACGTTAATCGAAATGGAAACAAACATACCCCCACATACCACATACACACTTTTTTTTTTCCTAGCCTAAAAGAAAAAGATTTCAAACTTCAGATTTTAATCAAAAATCCTGGCCAAATCTCCATTTCATCAACCTGGTTTGGGGTCAAAAGGAAAATAAATTTCCATTTGATATTTTTTAGAAAGATGCACCAATTAAAGCCTCACCACAGGAATCTTTAAACAGTTCCAGCTAAAAGCTTCAAGTCAACAGCACACAATGCTAGCCCAATGCCTTCTCTCTTGCTCCCAGATAACTTCTGAGCATCCTTGATCTAATGTTAAAAAGCGGAAGTGGTTCTTATTTAATACTCCTCTATCCGTGTTAAAACAGTTAACAGTTGTTAAAAAAAAAAAAAAACCACCTTTATTTTCTAAGTAAAAATAGTCAATAATTATAACTATATAGATTTTTGATGAAAGGAAAAACACTTGATTGATGAAGAACTTGATTGTAAAGTTTTAAACTGGATATCAACTTCTGTAAGTTTCTTTTCAATAAACTTTTTTCTTTAAATACACAAATACACAAATTTTATCTCTCACAGTAGGCAGAAACATTTTCTTCTCCAGTAGAGTTGAATAAGTAATTGAAAGTATATTTCTTTAGTTCAGGGTTCTGACTGTCTGGCCTTGAACTGCCAGACCATATCTGTATGTATCTGCCAGACTGCCAGATACACACAGCTGCTGCAAGCATCTCTGTGAAGAATGAAAAGCAAATTCATTCCATCTGTCCTCCTTCCTGGGAGTAACCCAGGAATGAGTCTACTGGATACATGCTTCCAGGAACACGAGACCTCCTCCCCACAGTGGGCATGAATGCTCTGCATGTCAAGAGTCCAGTCAAAACAAGGAGAGCACCTGAGCCATACAGACCTCCTTGAAGCCAGAATTTAACGTATGAGTCACCCTATGCCCTAAATAACACAATAAACTTAACAATTGAATTTATAGTGCACAATTCATCATCTACAATATAATTAAATATTTTAACAATATTCATACCTGGTTCTTTCTTGTTTCCTTTTCCACCCTCTCGGCTCTTTTTCAGAACTGCCTTTAACATTTTAAATGTTGCTCCTAGAAGATAACAGAAAGACACAAATTAAATGCAACATTAATAATAGTCATTCACACAAAACCAAATAGAGCAATATAACTGAAATATGCAGAATAATCAGCAGAAACCTTTCAATAGTTACATTTATCTTCTACAAACAATGTAGCTCAGTTGAACAAAGTTCTGAAGCACAAGGAATGTTTTAATACTTGAACTAAGTAATTAGAGCTCACGGTCTTCTAATAAAGAAAAATACTAGAGCATTCCCCGCATTCCACATATAATTCAGGTTATAAAGCTAAATCTGCACAAATTACTGTAAGAAACTCTGGTAAAAATAAAGATCTGCATCTTGACCTCAGTTTACCAGCACCAGCATAGCGAGGGTAGTGGGTAACGTGGTCAGAACCCTAAAAATGCAGTACTAGGTGGCAGTTCTGTGGGCCACAAAAGCATAAAACACAGCTGACAGAGAGATTTGGTATTGCTTTGGGCTATGCCTAACCCTGGAGTCATGCACAAAGCACTTCCTAAGTTTTTTTTTAAACTTATATGCAATGCTTGGTTAGACAAAGAAAAAGCCACATATTCTCTAATGACCACAGACATTACTGCTACATACACTGTGGCCATGTATCTGGGATTGTAAGCAAGTGCATTCATTCCTACTGCTCTGCACTCACAGTCTCAAATTTAACAAACAGGTGAGCAGCAATTGCAAATGTGAGGTTCTCTCTGATTCTAGGAAGAACATATAACTTCCTCAAAAATCTGATGTCTTTATAATTTTTAATTTCAATTTTAGTTTTCATGTTTAAGAAAACAAAAGTATAAAATATTAAAAGGTAACCATGGACTATATTGTCTCATGTAATGGACTATCATTAAAACAGTTACCAAAACAACAACAAAAAAAAGCAACGGTTTCCCTTTCAAAATATTCAGATTCTTCAGAAAGCTCACCTTATGAAATAAAAAAAAAAAAATGGTAAAGAGAGTTCTTAGGCTTCTATGAATATTTTGAAGCATGTTAAACCAATTCCAACAAGAAAACTGGAAGTTTTCCAGACCCTGATTATATTCAATTTTCACATGCCTAGGGTCAGTTCCAAAAATGTACAGTTGTGCACACAAATGGTTATTTTCCATGAAGTAGGATTCCATGTGCAACAGCTTGCACCGCTGGCTCCCGAGGCCAGGGTGTGCAGGCCGCGCGCACCCGCACTGCATCATGCACGTTCTCCACTCAGCATCTTCCAAGGCCTCCAACCACAGGAAAACAAAGATGCTCTGGTTATCTACGTCCCTGCAAAGCAGAGGAGTATGGGACACAGCAGAACCTCGGCTCACTGTAGAGACAAAGCAGTGCTCTACAGCTGCACACAGAGGTGGAGAGAAAACATCTGCACGAGAACATCTGCCAAACTGGGCTATCTACACAAAAAGCAATTAAACTAAAAAGAGGCAAGTAACGAGCATCTATGGAACACAACCCAGAAAGAACTTCAGAGAACAAGACCTCTTACTGCACTAGATTTTGAGGGCCAACTGCACAGAGTGAAGTAGTTTTTTTAAAAATGTACACACTACATGTATATTGTGATTTGGCACCTATCATCTCATCTATATAAGGGCTATGTCARTCAACATATCTGTCCCTCAGTAGTGAGAAGATTGCACTGAAAGAGCATAGTTAATGACCTCAGACCAAAGCCATATTCTGTGAAAATATTTCCTGAAATTTAACCAGAAGATCCCAGAGAGAAAATAAATAAACAAATAAATAAATGCAGCATTAGAAAACAGCATCTTCTTCAATTGAGTAAATCTGAACGAAGTAGATAGAAATCCACAATATCAGAAAGTTTTCAGAGATATTAACAAAGAATACAGGTACCTGGAAAAGCAAATTTAAAATGGAAGACATGAACTAAAAGGAAAACATTTAACTAAAACCCTGATCCCCTTCAAAATGCTATACACTTCAGGAGCACCAGCAGGTAATGAGCAAGGTGGCAGGGCAAACACTGTCTCTACCACCACAGGAAAAGGCAAAAACATGTGTTCCACAATCCCCTTCCCAGTGTTTGCTGCACTCAGTGTTGCAGAAGGAAACTGCAGCAGCACCTCTTCCTTATAGAGAAGCCTGCAAAACCAGCAGCAAAGAGCATGGGCTACTCCAAGTCATGCCTTCTGTTCCATTCCTCTAAAAAAGAAGAATGGATTTTCTTAAGAGTCTCAGTAGCAATTATAATAACTTGGCAACAGCTCATCTGATATAAGAAAACAAACCAGTTACTTTGTTTTACAAACATCATGGATGCCTTCAAAACAATGCAATTCTGCACTCTGCGTGGGAGCAGTAGGGCCTCTAGGAGTAGTAAGCACATGCTCCTGTGCATACAACAGTTCAGACCTGCACCAGGAGAGAGCCCAGAGGAGAATCAGAGATAAGAATTCCAGAAGCCATAACGTGTGAGAGTGAACTGCTTCTTTTAAATAAGGCTGGCCTAATTGCACTGGTTCGTAAAAAAAAAAAAAAAAAAAAAAAATTAAGACTGTCACCCTGAAGGGAGCGACTGTATATAAGACTTTGCATAGACAAGCGATATGGGCCCACCCTGCAGCAGGGAAAACTTAGCTTAGACAACAAGAAAAAACTCCTTAGCAGTAAGGAGAGCAAACTGCTGGAAGACAGCCAGACCACAACAAAAACAGAGAAATATTTATTTCAGAGATGAAACAGACATCTGCAAGAACCTCAGCAGTGCAGTGGGGCTGGAGTGCACAGCGGCAGGCTGAGAACGGAGGACTCACACTAACTAACACATTTGCATGATAAAGTTGAGATGGAAAAAAAAAAAAACCAAAAACACAAGAAAAAGCAAGACAAGCTACAAATCTCACAAGCCGCTGTTTCAGGCACAGAAAAAGTATGCAAACTTTGAAGATTATCTTTCCTCTAAGATTACTAATAAGTAGTTTCACAATAAAAATCAACCTTAAAGTTGGGGAAAACATTAAATGCCATTTGAAAAATCCCTTTCATGCCTACTTTCTATGATGTCAAACACAAATCAAGGATCACCAGGGAGGAAGGACTGCAAGGAGGTTCACATGAAAACCATAAATAGTTATCAAATAACYGGTCAGCAAACTGTAGATAAGGAGGAAAAAAGATCCTAAAAGACATTTCAAACTCTGAGGCCATTTTCTTCTCTGTAACTGAGACAGAAATGATAGTTTTAACATCTTAAATAATTGGTATTCCTTAGAGAAATGTGGTGCATCTAGAAGAACATAGTTTGTCAGTTAAAGAGAGTGAGTTTATTTCATGTTTCCATCACACAATTCACTTAAAATAGTACTTGCAAGTCAATAATCCGTGAATATCTTCCAGCACTTCAATAAGGTAAGAAGGAGAATGAATGGTTTACCATGATTTTCTATGCAGAAAGGCGTATTTGACATACTACAGATATCCTCTTACATATTATAAACTCTTCCCTCCACAGGTACATAACACTTGTATTCTTTCGGTACTGAAATAGGTATTTAAAAATATTAATTTAGGCAACAGCATCAAACAAAATGAGTTTCACACAAGACACCAAAATGTTAAAGTTGGAAAGCTTACAAAATGACAAGTTTGAAGGCTGGACTGCGCAATGCAAATCTGTTTTTCTCATGTGCATAAGTTGTACCAAATCTTGAATTATGCAATCACACCATGTCCATTCAGTGGGTGCAGAGGATGCCACAGTCCAGGAAGGCAATGTTCCAAACCTGACTCTACTTCAGAAAGCACCTGCGGTTCTTTGCTAGATCATTACAACACTTAACAGCAAGAGGTTGCTTGAACACCTTCAATTTTTTGTTTTCCTGAAATCTGAAAGAATATTTACTGAACTTGCCAAGTCAACCATTAAGAACAGCTCCCTCTTTCTATATAYCACGCAGGTTACAGCATACGTAGAAAACACTCAGGGTGCACTGTGTAGCTGTACAAACGACAGATTAAAAGCTCTGTTGTATATTATTGGCTGCTTTGACATTTTCTGAATCATGCAATCATGCAAAGTACACTGCTGCTCCAGGCCAGCTGTGATTTACATTTCATATTTATCAGCCAAACTATCATCATTATTGATATTCCCCTAGCAAACAGTGAGCTACAACCCTGTTGATCTCTTCCTCCAGCTTCAGATTACTATTTCAGAACAGTTCTAATTTTAGTACAAAACTCTAAAATGACATCTGAGAAGAACCAAATCTTTCAAGCCAGTTCACAGTAGGTGACTTCACATACTGTTGTACATATAAGTTCACAATGAACACAAACTTGGTGCTCAATGTCCAGACACAGCTTCACATGCTGCTCTCTGCCAGGTCCATGAAGAGAAGAAGCCTATAAACTTCGTACTACCCTAGAGGATCTTTAAGGATTGTTTTTTGCTCCTCACCAGCATGCTGTACATTGCACAAACACAGTGTGCAATTTGTGTTTCCTCAGTCTGTTTTAACAAGTCATGTAGATAAACCTTGTATACTCTTTGCAGCACAGTTGCTTAAAAACACAAGCATGAAAGCTCTAACATGGCCTGTCTCTGAAAAGCGGGGTAGCTACTGCCCAGTGATCCCTTACGAGGTCTTGGTCACTGTGTATTTTCTTACACATGTGGCTGATAGTGCTTACCAATTTATTACAGAATTTGCTGCAGGATTATGCATTTCAAAGACCAGTTATATCTAACATTTTAATCAGTTAGGATTATCTTAAAAATTTTAATATACATTTCATAAAATTAATAGCCCTTACTAAAACAGAAAATACAATCCAGTTAAGTTCATACTTTTATGACAAATTTAGAAACAATAGCTTAAACAGTGTTGTTCATCATTATTACAACCAAARGCCTTTACGCACTTGTGGATAGCAACTCTCACCATATAATTACATCCTTTGGAAATTTCAAAATAAGCTTGCTCCCCTACTAGGTTAACTCAATCACTCCAACAAATACTCTATTCTTCAGATTTTTTATTGTTAGCGACTTCTCACTTCATGATTTACGATCCAACATAAGTGACAGAAATTAATCTCTTTTTTTAGTTAATTTGGTGTTATTTCTCATCTCCAAAGGTCACGCCTATGTGCTTGCTTTAGAAAAGGCTGGTAGGACTTCCACTGATAAGTCTTCTTGACGTCTTGCTTAAGTCCATAAGGTAAGTCTAATTAGCCCTGCTGGGTGCGTTTTCGAAAAGCAATACAACTCAATGCCATTAGGATACTTATTGTGTCAATTTACAGTTCTACATCAGAATACAAGAAGATGATTTTATAATAATATTTCACAATAATTTTATAACACCACAYTTACAGGAACTGCCACACCTGAAACTCTCAGAAGCAGCTTTAAGCGAGGGAAAAAACGTGAGGTTAAAAACAGTCAGTGGAAAATATAATGGGAATCCAGTGGACAAACTATGAAAAAGCATGAAACCTCTTACTACACAAGTGACAACAGAATCCCTGAAATGTGACTTCTTTCTTAGCGGCCAGTGCTCACCTATTGTTTTTCTAGATATGTAAATTCTACTCTTCTTGAAATAGGAGTTTTTTTCTTAATCCAGGTCATTATTGAGTCAAAACTCTGTTTCTATTACAGAGTACCCACTGGAACAGTAATTCTGAATTAATATGCTATAAAAGATCATCGACCTTCAACAGTAGATGTGAATACTCAGTACCAGGCTCTTCTCAGAGGAGAGAAAAAAGATCATAATTATATAATATACATATACTTCCAAGTATTGTGTTTTTCATATCTATCTATATATATATACACACACACACAGAGCTATAAATAGTGCTATATGTGCTTTATATAGTACAATACTTGGAAATTAAGCTCATTAAAAGAAAATTATTAACAAATTGGTAAGTTTTAACACAGAACATGCATATAATGTTCCTTACTTTATATCAGGATTTACCAGAAGACACTTCACAGCATACTAAATTACCACAGTTCTGTTTTTAAATAGAGAAAGAACATTAAATGCTGTCTAYTTAAGTTATTTCTGTTTATAGAAATCACACTATTCCCTGGGCAGTATTTTAAGAAGGAAATACTAAACCCCAACAAATCCCAGCAGTTCATATTTTAAGTGAGAGAAAAATGAGGAAAAACAAAAACAAAAAAAAATCAATGGAGAGCTAATTTTGGCATAGATTAAGAATGAATTGTGGCATAAACCCACAATGAATTATATATTAAGAAAGTAAAACAAAACTCAGTGTTTTACTTCTACTCCATCCTCAGCAAGGAGGGAGACCTTGAATTTGTTGCACTTCCTCCCCCTCAACTGAAAAAAAGCAAATTTCAAGACAGTTCATGAGAAAAATTCTGTAATGAACTTCAGAAACGATCTGAACACAGTGTGCGCAGCAGCACACAACAGCACAGTACGCACTAGAACCTCTCCTGCATTTCAAACTCCTAATACAAATTTCACTGTCTTGTTCTGCAAAGCTACATCATCTTAGAATTTCTATGAAAACTCTATGCCAGTAACATAAAGATAAAAGTAACTCGAGAACTCCTATGGCCTAAAAGCTTTTATCATAGTTTAAAGGTATATATTATAGAACTGGGAGACAATGTTTAATTTGGTAGCACAAACAGGTTAAACTTGTTATATGCATGTCAATAAACTCCTATCCAACCATGGCAAGCTCATGGCTTATAAAACATGAGACGGAATACAGTTCATTCATAGTTTGGCTAGGCATTGTAGCTATAATAGACATGTGTTTTTGCACATTAGAAGTGAGCTGTTGGTTCAATAGATGATTGAAGTAGAATTTACAACACAGTAATACATGATCTACTGGCCTAGATATAGGCATTACTTTTGTACTTCCATTAGAGAGCTGCTTTTTTAAAATATAGTCTCTCTGGTTTTTGAGAGACTATAAACTAGGGAAAGAAAAATTCTACCTCATAACATTTCACGTTGAAATAAGACTGCCAATATGCCTAATTTCTTTGAAGAGGGGTCATCAAAACAGCTCTTAAGGACAATATTGTAATTCAAGAAGTTGGAGACAGCCCTATAACTCATTTCATCACCATTTCAAACTGCACTAATGCAAAATGTCTCCAGTATTCTTCCACTTCTCTTTTATACATCAAAACGCTCAGAATTTTAGTTTCAATTTCCTTGAATTGCTGCTTACTAGTAGGTATGTCCACCAATACAGAGTAAAATGCTTAGAACTTCATTTTCATCTCCTTACTTATCATGGATTACAAATGAACTCCTCTCTAAAGGCCATCTTTCTCATGAAACGAAAGCAAGTTTTTAATCTCTTGAAGTTTAATCATCATTAGAAATTCCATGTGCCTTAAAAATTCACCAAAAATCATGCTTTGGACTCCTATTCAAAGGAAACTATAGAAGTCAATTATTTCATGCAGATAACCAGAGATCTTTACCCCATTTTTGGTATGATCAAAACAAAATCTATTAAAAGCTAGAGGAAAAACTACTCGATATCTCTCTGATGTGTAGTTCCTTGTACATTTCTCTAAGCCAGAACAACTAATATTTAGACAAGTAATAAAATACACAAAACTGTAGGACTACTGTTTGTGGCTGCACTTCATCTTGTCTTCAGTTTCATTACCAGTGGACTTTTCAAGCACAGCAACAGATTCTAGGCAATGAAGAAACTAGCTCAGGATGTAACAGCCTGCTCCCTTGCCAAGCATCCCAGCTATGAAAGAATTGTCTTTTGGAGCCAACTTGAACCTTTTCAGAATTTTAACTAGAGCTAGTTCAGTACTTGGAGATTACCAAGGCCACTTCAACACGTGATGAATAACTTCTTGAATTCAACATATTTTTCCAATAAACACCCCATTCCGTTTACAAAACCCAAGCAACACTGCAATGCTTTTAACAAAGGCCTAGGAGCCCTCCAATACAGGTTTTCTTAGCAAAGTCTCAAGTAAGGCATCAGGCTTTTTACTAGCACTGTGTGAGCATTTAGAAAAATTCCCGTCCTTCATCGTGTGTAGCTCCCTTCATTCCTAGTTTTTTTTTTCTCTCTCTCTACATATATATTCACAACTGTAGACAAAGCCACACACTGAGCAGTAAGAGTCATCAATTCAAAGTAGATATTATTCTGTCCATGAAAATGTCATGATTAGATCTACAACCTTCAGTCCAATCGCAACAGAAACGTAACACTTCATTTTAGATCTGCCCAGATAGCTTAAATACTGCAAAACCCCAGCACAGAAGAAGATAAAAAAATAAACTGTTCTCTGAAACACAATCTGGATACAGTAGGGCTGTTGAGTTAAACTCCTGAAGTTCTCTCTCACGGGCAACAAACACTAGATAAAGAGTAAGAATCAGCATATCCATTAACCTGTTTTCTGAGCTATCTTTCCCTCTGCTTTTAGGGGTAACCTCAGTGAGGATTCGTGACTTCACAATTTTCATAAGCAGGAAATATCCTAAATTATACTGTGGCTACCACTCTCACATCACACATCAACATTTTTCAGAAGCCAGTAAGATACTCTAAAATGCGCTGTATGACCASACAAGAAAGGGTGCAGGATGCTGCCAAGGGCATTACCTTCACCATTTTCCAGACTGCTCTCAATCAGGGGTACAGAGAACAAGCACTTAGAGTAAGTTTGGCTTTAAATTCTACTTACAAATAGCTGTCTGGACACCACGTCCTGACATGCAGTATATTAAACACTGCTCATCTATCACAGAAATGCATCACTATTATTAAATATATAAGTAAGAGTATGAGATAGAGCACACATATCACCACTGAGAACTGTATTGATCATTTTTTGCTTACCTATACTTTTATTGTAAGAAAAACTTTTAATTAAACAAATCATCCATTGCATACACCTCTCCAGCAACATCCCCACAGGAGTCACAAAGCACTGCCTTTAGACTAGGGACAGGGGCCCAGCAAAAACAGGAAACCACTCAACAGCTGTGCACAACTCACCTGCACAGAGTGGAAAACCTCCTGACGTGCATCCAGGAGTGCCCCTCACAGCAAGGACTGGCCCAACTGAACATCTTGCATTTTCTCATCTCTTGAAACAGACCTGAGATATGAGGTTTAAATATACCAATAATGCGGGTATCTTGTCTTTGCTAAGCATATGGCATTCTTTCCTCCTCCACCACTTTACTAAAGTCAGTCACCTATTTTAAGATTTCAGCTACTGCAGCTGTATGTTTTGTAAACAAATCATGATTGAAAAAAATACCATCCCGACACTCATCAGGTTAAAGTCAACTTCAATTTTAGATCTTAGAGTTCGTCTTTAAAGTTCTGCCCCGAAACCTCCTTCACACTTGCCCTCTTTTAATCAACATCAATATTATCTAAGGATTCTCTTAAAAATCTGTCCCTCATTTTTCATCCTTAACTTACTATTGTGCTAACAGTTTTTACCTCTAATGTTTTTGTACTGAATTAGTCTCCAATTTATTGCACCTTCACTATGTAAATATATTTTCATGTTTTTCATTTTACTTACTTTATAAAATAAATATAGCCTTCATTCTGTAGTGTAGTGCAAAGTGCAATGCTATACGATACCTTCAATAGCAACATACAGAACCAGATCGGGAAAAAAAGAGTTACACATTGTGTAATCCACTACCTGCATCTGATCAAAATTTCCATTTCTGTTTGAAAAAGGACAAAAACAACCACACACACCACACGAAGTATAATAAAGTCCAGCAGAAAGAAGCCTGGATGCACTGAGAAAAAGAATCGGTCTACTTCCTTCCAAGTTTTACATTTAAGCTGATGAAAAATAAACTGCTGTTCTAACAAAGTTTGAAACTTATTTTATGCCAGTTGGTGGCTATCCCCATGTGAACAGATTTGTCAGTAGGCTCTGCTAATAGACTTATTTTTATAATCTATTGGTCTACCCTACCTTGCTCTCATATGCAAAACACAATTGTTTTTTCAGGCTGTTTCAGAAATATTTCTTATGTTGATTGCTTTGGCATCTCTTCAAAACTTTTACCATATTTACTAACAGAACTGTGCACATGACTTATTCTTAACAAACATGTCACAGTGAAAGAGGATCATGGCAGCATGATAGGTTTATTTACAGATAAAGTATTGATTCAAAAAATTCACATCAAAGGAGAGAAAATATTTCTGAGTAAAAATATGGAGCTTTTCTCTCTGGCCTTTTTCTGGCCAGCATCCTAGGAAGCTCCAAATCTCCTAGGCAAGGAATTAACAATATGTATCACAACCTCACCTAAGAATGTCAGTATTTCTCTTGGCCTCCCTTTTGAGTTTGGTTCTCTCCCATCCATTTGATACACTCAGGAAGTGTCATAATGCTTGTTGCCACACTTGCTAAGAGAGAGCAGACTCCCTCAAACTATCCCAGGAAAAATTTTTGCTTAGATACTACTCTTTCCACATACCTCTCTAGAATGCTTGCAACCTTAGCTTCCTCAAAAAGTTATCCATAGTTGTCTTGAATAACTGTGTGTGCATGTACACATGTGTGTGTTCATCCCACAGTATGAGAAAACAAACATTTCCAGCAAGTTTTTCAAGTTTTTTTCCTTGCTAGGAAAAAATACTTTTAACCAAGAAACTTGACACAAAAGGGAAAATATGAAGATGGAAAAATATGTTTATGTGTATGGAAAGATACAAATAGATCTTATTTGTTGTTTACGTATTATCACTTTAAATCAGGTTTTACATATGGAAGGTGCTGTATCTAATTTACAGAAAAAATAAGCACTGAAACGTAAAGCAATCCTGCCACGTGCAGTGACACAGCAAACCAGCTGGGTTCAAAAAATGGATGCAACTGCACCTCACTTGCCCATGGCCAAGCGGGTTACGTCCAGGGAGCAGCGTAATTGTCACAAGAGAGCAGCTGGGACAAACTCACTCAGGCTTTAGTCCCCTCCTTCTAGCGGACTAAGGAGACAACGGGGCCTTTCCTCGYTCAGAGCTGCAAGACTGGGACCGCACGGAGTGGATGAGGCAATGGCAAAGCCCTGGCATTTGCTGCTGCCACTAGCTTCAGGGACAGGCTTATACGGAGCCAGGTAACTGAACCTGCACACAGTCATGCTCTCCTCCCTTCTCCTCCCCTACTTCATTAGGCTTTGTTCTCTTTTGCAATTTATTCCTGACATTTAACAGACACAATTACACGACTGTTTGTCCTGCACGAAGAAACTTTAAATGCAGCTTCTTCATTAAGAACGCCTTACAGGTACCACATATGGACTTGTTGGTCGAGGGATGCTATTAATAAACAACATCACATAAGTAGTGAAATGCCTTGACGCTCCTCTGCTTATTCAGCCAAAAATCATGTGAGCTGCTTACAAAACTGGATCCCGTACTGCAGTCCAATCTGAACACAGTTTGGGGACGCTCCTCTCCCTCTAAACAAACAAAACACAGGTACTTCTATATACTCAGGGCATTACACACACTTGCCTAACAGCAGGAAAGCAATGGGTGGAAAGTCCCTTGATTTTAGAATTTGCATAATCATTTTTTTTTTTTTTTTGAATAGAGTTTCTTAAACAAGATAAAGTTCACAAAAGGGAAACACTACCTTACACAAAGAGTTAGAAGTATGGTCACACAAGAATACCTTTCTTCACTCCTAATCTTATAATATATACGTATCGCACTAATCAGTGAATCCTCCCTCGAAACCATAGAAAGAAAATATTCCTTCACATTTTGCCTCTGCTTGTGATTCTCTCTTAAAACTTAGCAACTTTCTTGCATGAAAACGTTTGCCAAGTATGACTGTTAACAGAYACTAACATCAACCTCAAAAAGCTACTCATTGTTTCACGGTGCTTCATAACTTCTGTTCACATTCATAACATAATGCATGTTTTATATACTGTACTTAGTAGAATCATAGAATGGCTAGGGTTGGAAGGGACCTGTAGAGGTCATCCAGTCCAACCCCCCTGCACACGCAGGGTCTCCTAGAGCATGTGGCACAGGGTGATGTCCAGGCGGGTTTTGAAGATCTCCAGAGAAGGAGACTCCACCACCTCTCTGGGCAGCCTGTTCCAGGACTCTGTCACTCTCACTGTTAAGAAATTCTTCCTCAAGTTCCTGTGGAACTTTTGGTGCTTCAATTTGTGGCCGTTTCCTCTAGTTCTATCACTGGCCACCACTGAGAAGAGGCCAGCCCCCTCCTCCTCACTCCCTTTCTTGAGATATTTATACACATTAATCAGGTCCCGTCTCAGCCTTCTCTTCTTTAGGTTGAACAGGCCCAGCTCTCTCAGCCTTTGCTCACAGGGCAGATGTTCCAGGCCCTTAATCATCTTCGTAGCCCTGTGCTGGACTCTCTCTAGCAGCTCCATGTCCCTCCTGCACTGGGGAGCCCAGAACTGCACACAGTACTCGACGTGCCGCCTCACCAGGGCTGAGTAGAGGGGCAGAATCACCTCCCTCGACCTGCTGGAGACGCTCTGCTTAATGCACCCCAGGATCCCATTGGCCTCCTTGGCCACGAGGGCACCCTGCTGCCTCATGGTCAACTTGTCGTCCACCATGACGCCCAGGTCCCTCTCTGCGGGGCTGCTCTCCAGGAAGTCGGTCCCCAGCCTGTAGGCATGTCTAGGGTTATTCCTCCCCAGGTGCAGGACCCTGCCCTTGCCCTTGTTGAACTTCATGAGGTTACTCGCCGCCCAGCTGTCCAGTCTGTCCAGGTCCCTCTGGATGGCAGCGCAGCCAGTAGATTACTTTCAAACTTGTATCCAGTTCATCATTTCTGGAGCAGTCAAAAAAAGATCACAGTGTACTCAACCACCTCAGTCAATGCACACACACTGCACATTTATCTACTCCTTCCTAAAGCTGTACTTTTCAGTCTTCCCATATTTAAACCCTCCAAAATACTTAATATATAATTACAGAGAAGCAATGGTGGAACATGCGAGTCATTCTGCTATTTGCACAGGAATAGTTAGGTGCATAACACCCTTGAACATCGAATTTGTTAAACAAAGCCTTCAAAAAAGTATTATTTTAAGAACTGACATGTTTTCTAAGCATCCCAAGATTAAGCCCTAAGGTTCAGCAGAAAGCTTTGTTCAGTAGCAGTTTCCACTGCTTATAGACACAGGAAGAATTTAGTTCTTTACAGACAGGAAGTTCCATTATTCCTCTTTTCAGATGAAGTCAAGTTCCTCTAGTTTCACTGTACTTCCAAAACAAGAGGAAATACAAAAGAATACTTAAATCAGCACGAAGTTACTGAAGTAAGAAAAATCAAGACTGTAAGCGAAAAATCTTTTAAAATGGTTACATTTCAAGTTGTCAGCACCTAGTTTACAAAAT
Source organism: Eudromia elegans (assembly GCA_003342815.1). NCBI lineage: Eukaryota > Metazoa > Chordata > Aves > Tinamiformes > Tinamidae > Eudromia > Eudromia elegans. The sequence goes on from PTEX01000214.1 coordinate 196,899, forward strand.
ATAGTTTAGCTTGCATTTCTTGCTCACTCAATATTTTAGCTATTATTAAACTTATCTACAAGATACTCTACCTTCCCCTCCACTTACCTAATGCTAATGAAAGTCAAGCCAGTCTTCAAGAGGAGACTGCAAGAAGACACAGGGATGTCTAATGTGTTTTGCTGTAGCTTTTGCCCAAAGAGAGTCAGATTTAGATTTGACTTCCCACATTTCATAGGCAAACACATCACCTAGCGATTGTGTTCAATCACCTAGTTTTCTGCTATGATAGTTTGCTACCATTTTACCCTTTTGCTGATTGTTTTGGCCAGTGTCCCTAAGGTCTGCCACCAGAGGGGAAAAATATACAAGATTCTTGGTCAGCTTGTTGTTCAAGTGGTAAACACCACACAAACGATGGCACATCAGTTTAAACTCATGCTCCATGGCTGCTTGTTACTGTCTTCAAGAGCCAAAGAAATGGATTTTGCCCCAAAGCAGACAAAGTGAGGCATATTAGCTTCAAACATCATCAGCAGCACTCCTTTAAACTAATATGAATGATTCCATAATGATGTAAATAAAAACTCTCCAGGCGACTCATTTGTCCCTCTCTACCCTGAGGATAAAGAGCACCAATTCCAGCTGGGGAGTTATAAAATTTTAAGATCCACAGCTGTTTCTCCCATGGAAAAATCTGACCACATATTAACTGCAGATCAATTTACTTTTTCTCCTTTACAAGAGTCTAGAGAAAACACTAAATAAGACTATAACTTTCTAACGCTTCCCATTTATTTCTTATTTCTTCAGTTATCAAGATATGAAATACTTCTCATCCCTACTGAATTTACCCAGCTCATCCCATCTATTTAGGTTCCTTTTTGAACCTGTCCCACCTGCTCAAAGCTCTTCTCGTTTAGAAGATATTGCCAAATTTCCCAAAGGATCAAAAACTGTGCTCTCAAAAATCTCATCTCATTTAGGCTAACTCCATTCTCACTAGGGCTATTTTTTTCCTCAAGTTTTATCTCAGGCTTCCACAGCAGCACACTACCACTCCATTACTTTTTATTTCAGGATACAATTAATTGTCTTTCCTTTCCTCCAGTCGTGTAAGAAGGAGGCAAGAAGGAAGGTGGGCAGTCAAAGAATAACAAAGGGTGGCTAAGATCACTCCTTACTGCTTGCCTTCAGCAGCATTCCCCACCTCAGTAAAAACGAGAAAATAAAGAGTTGTCATCTTCTACTTGGAGGAGGGCCTATTTTGAAAGGCATGCTAGATAGAAATAAGGTCACAAGGTTAAAATAAGTCCTGAGGAAACACCAGCACAAGAATCCAAGCCAGCAATTCTAGGAATCCATGGATGTCGCAGAGACTTTGCACACATGCAGGAGTGAACAAAGGAATGGAAATAAAATATCATAGATGTCTTTTCTTCCTATTGTCATAATGCCCACTTTCATCCCATTCTTGCCCTTATCTTTCTCCATCCCACTCTGTTAATCATGAGATTAACCTCTCATGCAAACCTCTATTTAAAATCAGTTATAAAAAGGTCAAAATAGTAGGCAAGAATAAACTCACCCCTTTCCTGCTAGCACAAAATGCGCCCTACACACTATATGGAAAATCATCTCAGGACTATCCAGGTATCATGCAGCTCACCAGTATGTTCATCACAACAAATGTGGGTTCCTCTCCTGCAGCTCCCCAATTTATATAGAGATATATATATACACACACACAMAAAAAAAGAGAAAGCCTCAGAAAGCCTCTATGGTTTAGTCTTTATGATTTGTAACAAAGCTACGAGTACTATTAAGTCATCACTAAGGTCTGAAAAGTTGGGTAGGGTTAGAGGCAGAAGGAACTAATCCAGGGATAGAAATTATATTTAATGTCAAAGACAAGACTGGCCACAAACTTTCGTAGTAGATTTATCAAAGCTGTTCATCAACCTACTTCTGTTCATGGTTTCTCTCTTTCTTGTGCTGTAGTACAGGGAAGAAACAGGTATCTCCTAGTGCCTGAGTACTGATGACACACAGAAACTCTGAGCCCACGGACATGTCATTCTGTGCCTGCGCACCATGCAATTCCACCGCTGATTCAGAAACACTGCCTCGTATATTAGATTCATTACACTTTAAAACTCTCATCAGTTGTCTCTCCTGCTCTGCAGGCTGTTTTCACGTTTTCCTTCACAGGAGACTGAACTTCATTTAGCAAGCAACAAAATGACATCATGACAGTTGAATTATCATCAGTCGTTGGTGAAGGACATTTCTGTAAGACAGTCAGTGCTTCCTTACGAGACAGACGACACAATACTCATTTACTACCTTTATCCAAGACAGACTTGGCTATATCAAAACTTAGTTTAGATCATTTCTATTCAGAAATCCCAGATAAAACAGAGAAGCTCTCCAGTCACATTTCCAAGGGCTACATTTCCTTCATATGTCATTACTGAAAAGGCTGCAAGGCCCACCCAGTGAGGTTGAGCATTAACGATTTAAACAACCTCTCTAGGCTCACTAAATGTCATTAAAATCCATTAGTTAAACAAATGAACTGCTGCAACTGGAAAAGGCAAACAACTCTCTRCTTGCTTATCGTGGCTTTGATACTACAACTCAGAGAAATTGGTATTAATATCCACTGCATTTGAATTTAAGCATTGAAGAAAGTTATTTCATGTAAAAGAATTTACTACAATAAAGCACAAGAAAATTTTTACTACAATAAAACTGAATAGAAAGGGAGATAAAGGTATTAAGTTTCATCTTGCTTTCAAATACTACAGATATATAACAACTCTACATAAAATTAGTTATGTGCTTGTACTAGCAGAGAGCTAGATTTAAGATGTAACTCTGGACTTGCAAAGCAGTCACTGTGACATTTGACTCTTGTTCTTTTTAATCAGAATGCTCTTATCAGCTTATTAATACAAAAAGCTTATCTAACAGCATAGTTCTTTTCTGGACATAGCACTAAAATAGCATATGGGTTAACTTCCGTATTTGCTTGTCTACAAAGCTACACACAACAAGGCTACAGAACTTACATAAATAACATATATATATAAAACACATATATAACATATATATGTTATTTATGCAGCTTCAGATCAGAAAAAAGTTTACTTTACTTTTTTTTCTTCACTTCAGAAAATAACATGATTCAACAGATGCTGAGAAGATCCCTCAAAATAGGGATGATCTTTGAGATAATTTACACTCAGTTTGCTGTGGGATGTGTACCTTGAAAACATAACAGGAAAGCAAGTTTTCATATGGAGGGCAGGGCAATAGAGCTCCCTCTAGTTTCTCCATGCTAGTACATCATCATTTCTCTCACGTGCCACTTCATACCAACTTTCACAGCCATAGTGAAATCAAAGTTAGGTATATTACAATACTAACTATATAAACAAAATATTTTATTAATAGTAGAGCACCAGAGTGGAGCAAACTGTCAAGACTGTGGTTTTGTTGGTATTAAGTATTTTTATACACACATAACTTCAAGTTACCTCTCTAGACAAGGAGTTTCTCTTAATACATTTGTTAGTCAGGGACGGGAGGAAGCATGAGCCAACAGCTTAACTATCACTGATCAAACACTGCAATAAATAACATCTTTGACAAATCTAGCAATAGACAATGCTATAAAAGCTAGTATTATGCCCAGACCATATAAAAGGTGGCTTTTCTACAGCTATTTTCGAAATTTTCCATTAATCTACTAGGCTTGGGATTAAAATTTGCTTGAAGACAGACACACTCCCCTAAGTGACAGTAAGATGATGATGCTGCAATCCAGAGCTTTTTAATTTTTTTTTCTATTTCACTTAACAAATTTAGTTCTAGATCTTCTATATTCTAGATCCATTCCAGTAGTTGTTTCTGGGGKTTTTTTTCCCCTCATTTATTCATAGAATTCTCTTTCCTTCCAAAAAAGCAAAAATTGTCTTTTTTTYTCCTTGTGCTTTACTATCAGCACTTACTATTTACGTTACTACTTTACATTCAGGTCCACCGCTTTTTGAGACATCTATGCCCAATAACGACCTGCACACTCTGCTCTTTTTTTCCTCTTCTCCCTAATACATCTCTGTATAAATTATTGGACTGTGTGCTTTCTGTAACCAGAGCTTGACCACCTGGGACCCCGAGCCACTCGCTTCTGCCAGAAAGCAAATACAGACACATCACATACAGCCTATTTCACAGGCCTAAAAAGATATGAACAGATCTATTAAATAAATACTTTTGGATTTTTAATGTGATTTTAAAATATTTTACTTTCATTTCAAAATGTTTTTCCTATTTTCTTCATTAGAATACGCATTTTCTGGTCTCATTTACTAGAGGTAGAGTAGTATGTTTTCAATAGCAACTTGAAATATATCCATGATGACTCATTAACACTTTTACGGTTAGGCTAGAGCCATAGAAGGAAATCTTAAGAAACTTATATTATTTCCTTCACAGAATGCAACTCCTTAAATGTTTTTTAAAAGGAAAAAAAAATGCAACTCCTAAGTGCCAAAGGGACCACAAAACCAGGAATCAAGCAGGAACAGCAGGCTCATAAACACACTGGAATAGCTTTCCTTCCCAGGGCACATGAGCACATTTACACACATGTATAAAGCACTAACCTATGCAGTTAAAATCCAGAGTTTGCTAATTTGCTGTAATATTAACACTCCTGGAAGCTGAATGGAAACTTAAAGACATTTAAGTCACAGAACCTAGAAGACGAAGGAATCTAAGTATATCCTAGGCACTTACATATACTGTATATTTTACCCCCACAGAGCATCTGGGTTCCTCAGCATCTTTACCCGTGCTACAGTTCCTAACACTCTGAAACAAGGACAGTAATCTTATTGCCACTTTACTGAAAGGAAACGAAGAAGTTTGCTCAGACTCATAAGGACTGAGTCTTTACAAAATGGTCAAAGAGGGTGGCAATATAGTCCTGCTCCGCTGTGCCAGGTGTGGTATCTAAACATTCAGCAACCCGATTCACCACACTAACCTGGCAGGAAAGGTTAGTTTTATATGTGCTTACGGAGTTGCACTGATGGGGTCAGGTGAGCAGAGCTGGCATAAGAAAAAGAGTGCAGATACAGAAGGAAGGAGGACTACTCCTTTGAATCACAATATGCTGCTAGATCGGCTCAGCTATCTCCTGAAATCTCACCCATAGGAATGCAGCAAAGCAAAAATACTACCCTGCCCACCTGCCATTTCAACTCTTGGGAAGCTGTCTTTTTCTGTCTCTCATAAAATGCAAATCTTCTGCTTTTAATTACTTGATTATGCTACTTCACATAGCAGACTTCAGACAGTCCTCTGTAAGCTAAAAGAAAACACTGACATCCATGTTATTCCTGTTTCCTTAAAGCACTTTCTATTACAAGGTACAATGCAGTAGCACTAGAAGACCTCTTTAAAATAAGCTCCATATGAATACTTATGACTGCTCCAGCCAGCCTCAGGCCCTGCAGGTTCAGCATGTGCATGCTGTCCACAGAAACGGCCTGCTGGAATCTAGGAGGCTTCTCACATGAGCTACACACATGCTCTAGTTACTTCTCCTCGCCCACAGAAAGGTCACAACAGAACTCAAACTGAGGACAAGAGTTTGTGGAACTCTTGTATGTGTCCCAGAGTTAGTCCTTGCAGAAAAATTGAGGGCTTGCCTATACAAAGTAAAAAGTGTTTTACATTTGCACTTTGTTTTATTCTGCTGGAACTCCCCTTTGTAGACAAGATCTTACATGTTCTTAACAAAAATATTAAATACTTGGCAAGCCCATAATTATTAAAATTTAAGTTGTCCTGTAGCTTTCATTAATTAAACAGCCAAGCACCACCAGGAACCTCTATTGCTGACACACACCCCCCCCAAAATCTTAAAGAGTTCTCAAAATTTTCACAAAAGTTTGCCAACATGGTATGTACTGCCTCACTTTATTAACCTAGTTATGAGGATGCTTGCAAGCCCTACTTAAACCAAATAAATTGAGTTCACAGATTTATAAAGAGAATAGATGCAACACAGAATAAAATTAACAAGAATCCTCTTAGTCCAAGTGTTTCTCAAAAACCCGCAGACAAAAGTGAAAATGGCAAGAATCACCATTCAGTTTTTCTCCTGAGTGAAACAGCAGTCTGAAGAGCCCGCTCTCACCAAAATGAAGCCCACCAATGCAGAAAGTATCTCTTTTTCTTATTACCAAACGTAATGAAAACTGGAGAGGTGAAAAAAAAAAAAAGTAGAAAGAAAAAAGAACTGATTTCTACCAGCCAAGGCACACCACTAGACATTTTATATGCCGATTTTCAAGATTCTTTATGAAATAAAGCACCTAGRGAGAATAAAATCGATAAAATAAACTGTCAGATCACCCTTTACCAGTGTGATCCAATACACAACTCTGGTGGGAAATACTACTCCACATGGAAAAATCCTCCTTAAAATCCTTTCTGCATATGCCTCTGGTGAAGACTTTTACAAAACTTTCAACTCTGGCAGAATAATGTAACTTAATGCCATTTTCTACCCTCCAATCCACAGTGTCTTCCACAGACCAAGTTTAGAACTAATGGTCACAGAAAAACAGAATGCTAAGTAATCTTCCCTGTCCACTTCCAGTCAAACATTCAAGATATGCATCATTCATCTCATCAAATTATAAAGTGCTCCAGTCACCCATTGTAAATTTGTTGATAATGCGAAAAAATATCTGAAAACATACTACACTGTAAGAGTGGCAAAATGGTAGTTTGAACACAGAATAAACAAAAAAAAAAAAACCACCACCCACATGCAGCAGCTCTGAATTCTCAGATTTTTAGGTTTATCAGTGAATTCTAAAATAGAACATTCCTTTGCAATACTAGTGCACACAAGCTAGAAAGTACAGTGTTCCAAATCCATTCTACTTATGCCATCAACTACAATTAAGGTTAAAAGGGAGTTTTCTGCATAGGTTCTTTCCATCATATCCCCAACTTTTAAAAGTAGTTCTGTCAGACATCATGCAAGTAATGGGAAATGCTGAAAATTTTGTCACGGCAAAAGCATGATGACAGTCTACAGCAGTAGAATTCCTCCCTCTTCTCTTCAAACTTGTAATTTCTGGCAAAAATTTTAGAAAAATCCAGAAACTCAGCATTCACTGAGGAGGGGAAAAAAAAAAAAAAAAAAAAAAAAGAAGCACACAATTTTTTGACCTCAATGAGAAATTAAGCCAGTGTAAAACACAGCTTGGAGCATAACTAAACTATCCACTCAACACAAAGGCATTTCTGGAATAAACCACAAAGGCAGTCCCCTTCCAAAATTCACATTGAAAGTATTTTGTTTTGTCTTTCTGGTTCACTCACTCACTCACATACACACACACGCATCCCTGCTCTCTCTCCCCTCTCTGCAGTAACTTTAATTTCATGCAATTTTAGAAAATAAATGCTGTGTTTTGCTTGTATTTATCTTCACTTTTCATACTGTTCACATCCTATGATCAGAAGTGTGGATCTAAAGGGAACTGGTAATAAAGAAAAAGACTAGTTTCTCTGCAAAGAGCTGAAGCAAGAAAAGCACAATCTTTAGAAACACTATTCAACATTTCATAGATCACAAAACGGTTGAGGTTGGAAGGGACCACCAACTTCCCTCTTCAAACAGTCACCTAAAACATGTTACACAGGACTGTGTCCAGACAGCTTCCGAGCATCTCCAAAGGAGACTCCACAACCTTTAGGCCTTCCTGGCCTATCCTTTCTAAAAAGTGTGTAGCCGTCCACGGCAGCACTCCAGTCATGCAAGCACCACATCTCTATCTGCAACGAAAATACGGCCCCCACAACTGCCCACAGATCTCCAGTTCTTCCTCTTTGTTCTCATGCCGTGCACATTTGTGTACAGAAACTTCAGAGCAGCATCTGGGCATGCACATTTTCCAGGAAGTGTGCTAGAGGATTCCCCTTACTTTTGCAGGTACATCCTCAGCTGCAGGCCATTGCTGGAGGTAATCTCACTTGAGCCCTCTTTTCCTGAGGCTCTCCCCTTCCTGTAACTCTCTTCCTCTCTCCTGTAACTCTCCCCTTCCCATCTTGCCTAGCTTAAAGCTCTCTTTACCAAGGCTGAGTAAGTTTAACTTGCACTCCCCATTTTCCAGCAGACTTAAGCTGTTTTAAGGACAATAGCTATTACTTTGACTTATAACCAGCAGCTTTTGGTAAGCCATAGATATTTAATAAATTATACCTAATTAAGTATGTGGCAGCACAATGTCATTAAATATCAATATTATAAAGATGCAAAACTTTTTTCATCTAAGTAATGTTTCCCATTGTATAAGTCAAGCCATACAGCTGCAGAGTTCACACTTACACACAAATACACACACCAAAACCTTTCTTTCGGGGCATTTCCTGTGTTGCTAACAAGTCGCAGCTTTCTTCCTGCTTCCAAATTTAAACAAGATCTACTCTGAAAAATAAAAAAAAAGCATTATATATGCAACCCCCAAAACAATGCAGCAACTTTATCCTTTAGCCCTATGTGTTTCTGAAACTGCACTTTGTACGCTAGTAGGTACAAATTACATTGGTCATTGATACTCTTTGCTAATTCGATAAATAGGACTAAAACCAAATAATCTTTGAAGAGGAAGTCATAAATTCACCTGGAAGCCAGACTCTTCAATATGTGCAATTTGTTATTTGAGTTTGAGGAATAATGAAAGCACTAGCTCAGGTTAAACCCCAAACAAAACAGCAACAAAACCAGCAAGAACACTCCTCATAATCTTCAGATTGCAACCAACATGCTAATTTTCTAAAATATTTAATTATATTTTTCTTAGACTACTCCCCAGTAAATGAAGAAAAAATATATATATTTAATTTTAAGCAAACAATATAATTGCTTTAGAATTCTGGCATTTACCCATCCAGCAGAAGGTTTCATGAAGGACGCCATACCAAGATTCCCAAGCATAATATAGCATTCCTTTGCTTATACAAGCTATGAAACTTAGTTAGGCTTTGTTCATGGATACTTAAGAACAGTCAAAAAACACCAAAGAGGAGACTCCTAAACTGTCAGACTGGCTAATCAGCAAGGCACTTCACCCAAAAACCTATGAGAATCTTTTCTTTCAAACTTGTGCTCTACCTAAAAAAACATTATTTCAGATCAGAGAAAAGAAATTAAGTGAAATACTAAGTTGAAGTTGCCCCTTTCTCAGGAAATAAAACAGATACTCCAACAACTAATCCAAAACCCACAATGGAGAAATATCTCTAGCAGGAACTTCTTGTTACCTAGTCTCTGCTTTCAGCTTCTTAAATCTCCATGTATTACCTAGGGATGCAAGTACTTACGCTGATATTGCATTGCTTAGCAAATTCTCTCCTACAGGAAGGCAATGCAGACTTCAACCTTCCTGGGACAATATGTCTTTATAGACTAAGATTATCGCTTAACAGAGCCCCTTTTTGTGAGGAAATAGGAGAAAACAATAACAGAATTCCTGAAATGCAGTCTGACAAACAGAAGGCCAAAAAGTTAAAGTTGCCACATTAATATAAACTACACTGGGTATATTTCAAGATGCAAGAAAAAAAAAGGATGGACCAAAAGATGTTTATACAGTTACATATCATTTTTTCAGTACAGAAGTCTGAAGTAACTACCAAGCAAACTCTGTAGGATTAGTTTCTTTATGAGTAAGAGAGACATGAAAGAAAAAAAGCAGCAGGACAGTTTAGCTGCAATATGAGATTAAGTACAAATTTGGATGGCAATATACCTACATTCCAGTTGAGATTCTGTCACGGACTTTCTGCATATGAATTATCTCTATTCTATGTAAACAAGAAAGGTATGTTGCACTGGAATCCTAAAGGTATATGGTGAAAATACAACTAAATACAGAAGAGAAAGCATCTCAACATCTTTGCAGTGTGTTTTATGTTTAGGTAAATACCTAATGAATACCTAAATAACTAGTAGAATCCTTTTATATTAATTGTAATTATAAATACTGAATGGGTAATTTTAAGAGGAGAGTAATTACAGATGTTACACATAACATGTATATGTATGTATATGTATACACATTACACATAACATGTATATGTATGTATATGTATACACATTAATACACTACCAATATACACAATATATCAAGACATACAATAGATCTTTTGCACTAATTAACTAATCCTTCTCATTACTCTCCTTTTGGACAGGATCTGAAAGTTTAAGACTCTAACAAAACAATTTTTTTTTAAAGACTCTTAAAACTAAAGCTAAATACAAAATCAAACACACAGTGAGTCTGCTGTTATGCTGGTTTTCAGTCTGCTGCTATGCTATGTCTTCTTAGTATTCAGAAGTTTTCTAAAAGTATTGCCTCCTGTACATGAAATAACCTCTCCAACATTCATGTTAAGTCAAAGGAGTTACAAGCAAGCAAAAACCTAAGCTGATTTTCTCTCCCATTTTCTATAAAATAGTACTGAAAACTGTCAGGAGCTAAATTTTCCTAACTTGTAATCAAAACAACATCTTTGAGAAAAATTTTCATCTTAAAATCATTAATAGAAATTTCTACTTACAGATGTGCTTATGAATGTCATATAGATATCCAACAAACCAGACTGATGTTCTTATATACTCTAGAGCTCAACAGCTTGCTGATTAATCCTTMATCTCCCTCCAAAAAAGGTTTAATCCTAATGATAGTGTGAAGTTCGTATAAAGAAAAACAATTCTACTAAGATTGCTTAGCTGTCTTTAAAATTATATACTTGAATCATACAGTTGCTATGGCATCAATTTCAGGTCTGTGGTCAGACACACAAAATGTCTTTTTCTTACAGACTGTTATGGGAAGCTGAGCAACTTGGCTACAAACAAAAAGTTTTGGCTCTGTAAGAGACATAATTTATCATCACTTGGACATTCCAATGGTTAGCAAAACTAAGAAAGCAAGACAACCAGCACTTCAGACTATCCACCTAAAGGAAGTTGTAAATACATTTCCTTAGCAATTACGAGCAGAAATTGTATCCAGTTATCCACCTTCCTTAACGTATAATATAATAGCATGGCATTATTTTCCATCATTTAACTGTCAAAACAGAACAACTGGGTAATTTTTGAATATGTTCATTTTTGGCAACTGCATATCAAATTACCATGGGAGGAAATTCAGAAGGACGCAAGACACCATATTTCTTCCCCATACTTCCTGGTTAATCCTGGTTAACTTCAGGATATTTTTAAAGTCACAACTATAAAAAATATGAGTGGAGGCAGGCTTTTTGCAAGCAGCTGATAGACACATACAGGATAATCCTGCAAGACACTGAAACACTCTGGGTAAGTCAAACACATTTAATGTACTCTAAGGCCTCTTAAAAACTGTTTTACATTTAGCAGTCACAGAAGTGCAGTGCAGCCTTTACCCTCAAACTGCCAGCTTTCCAGTTGTAAAGCGGCTGCAGTATTTGCTTCCTCACTCAGAAAACGCAGCTACTATAGCAGACCACAACAGCGGAAATGCTGGATGGGTACAAAACAGAGAACACAAGAGGAGGGCACACAATCAGTATCACATTGTAGGTGATGTCAATCTCCTTTTTTATCCAGACTCATCGCCACAAAAAGATGTCTTGAGTTATATTCTGAGAATATTCATTCAGGACCCAGGTTACTCTCCACTCAATAAATATACAAGTATGTATTTGAAAGTGCATTATGGTACTATAGACAACCCAGTCATTAAAGTAAGGCCACAAAAAATTTAGTAATCATTATAAAGCATATAAAATGTATACTATTATTTCATATGATTTATATTTGATCTATTAAGAGACAAATCAAACTATCTTCGTATTATTTTCTTCAGAAGTGATAGAACACAGCACTGAGAACTACAAATGTAAGATTATTCTTTATTAGTAAAAAAAAAAAAAAACTGCAAATGGGTGCACACATGCAGCCCTTAATACTATCCATTCTTAAATATAAAGAGTAACTTAAATTTTCCATTTCTCTGCACTCTGACCTGAACATTTTATGCTTTTTTTCGTTTGTTTTTGACAACTGATCAGGACATGTCATCTTAGTAATACACTACTATCCTTGCTCACTTGTACTAGTTAGCTATAGGTGCAATGCATTACTAATGAAAAAAAGGGGKTTTTTTTGTTTTTGCTTTTTGTTTTTCTCCTTAGCTGTGTCTCCTTCAAGCACTACTACTACTAAAGCAAACACGAAGAAATCAAGTCTTCTCGAAAGCACGATTTGTTTCCGTGCCAGGGGCAATGAAGCGTCTGGGACAGCAGAGCTCGCCTACCACCGTCCCCGTGCGGGCAGGCGGGCGGCTCCGGCCCCCGGCGGCCGGTCCGGCCCGGCCGGGCCGCGCCACCCACCCCAGGCCTCGCCCTCGTCCCTTCCCCCACCTGTGCGAGGCGGGCAGGCCCCGCCGTTCCTCGCGGGGCTACCGCCCGGCACCGCCCCGGCCGCGGCCCGGCACCCCCCGCGGCCCGGCAGCGCGGGACAGCCGCCACTACAAAGTTTCGCACGCGGCTGCGGCGGCGCTCCGTAGCCCTCTGTGCGCGGGGCAGCCGCTGCCACAAAAGTTACCTTCTCTGGGGCAGCGGCGGCTCCCAGGCGGCGCGGCTCGGCGCAGTTCCGGGGGTACTCGGGCGCGTCGGCGCAATGAGCTCACTAGGAGCGGGCGGCGGCCCCGCCCCGCGCACCCCTACGGCCGGGCCCGGCCCCGGCTCCCGCGGGGCGGAGCGCGGTGCGGCCAAGTGCTGTCGCGCGCATCCACCCCGCCGAGTCCGACGGCGGCGGCTCCGCAACAGAGACCCTGGCCACGGCCCCTCGCCGTGACTCCTCACCACGACCACTCATCACCTCCTACCACAGCCCCTCACTACCACCCACCGCGGCCCCTCACCACCTCCTACCACAGCTGCTCACCGCGACTCCTTACCACGTCCCCTCACCACCTCCTACCACAGCCTATCACTGCCACTCACCACAGCCCCTCACCAGGGCCCCTGACCACTACCCCTTGCCACACACTGTCACCACAAGCTGGCACCACAGCCCCTTGCCACAGCCTCCCTCCTCGCCACTCACCACAACCCATCCCTGCAGCCTTCACTACAGCTCCTCACCACAGACTATCATCACAAGCCCTTACAAAGCCCTCACAACCCTGCACCACCACTGCACACCTCGGGCCCCCAGGGCTACCAGCCCATGACTGCTATCCCCTTCTCCCCTCAGTGTTGCAGCTGGCACCAGGGTTCTGCGGTGATGTGGCTGCGGGCAGTGGGGAGGCGCGCAGGGGTGGCTCTCCCATGTGCCCCGAGAGACACTTCACCACTTCTCAGGCACCAGGAATCACAGTTATAATARCACTCCACCTGCCTTGCAGTCAGCTCCGGTGCAGTATCTCCTCAGCCAGGCCTTGGCTTTCATTCAGACACACTGGCATTGCTTTTCACAACTTCTGGGTATCTGTTCTGTAAAGTGTCGTTCACATTTTTAGGGCAGTCTGTCAGCACCGCAGAGATCTCAAGCAGGCTACTAATGTTGCACAGGCAGCTCATGCCATGGGGCCTCTGCACAGGTGGGGCTGGCGGGGCTGTGCCATGCTGGGGCCACGCCGGGCCACACTGGCAGGGAGACGCACGCGCCTGGCAGCCTCCAGCAAGCCACAGGGCAGGGGGTCGCTCGTACCACCTCACAGTACCGTGGTCACAGTCCAAACCATCCCGTGGTGATCTGGAAACGTATCATGGCTAGAGAGGTCTGCAAGGGACAAAGGCAGGTTTAGTATTGGCGATAACGGCAGGCTATCCCTTAGCATGATCTGAACCACGCACTAGACCAGGTCATGAAATGCATTTGAGGCAGCAAAACTCAAAAACACTTAGGAGGCATCTGAGAAGCTTCACAGTGGCGCTCCCTCAAGGCCCCTTGTGCATCCATCACCTGCATGCCCGTGGGAGCAATGAGCACAACGCGGCGCCTCCCAACATCGCTTCCAGAGTTGAAATGAGGCTGAAAACTCAGGGTTCAGGAATGAGCTGCAAAAGTGATTCAAAGGCCAAGGATAAAAACTAACTTGAATAGGCCTAAAATGTTTAGCTCCTCAGAAGACAACAGTGGTAACTTGATTATGATGTATAATTAGAGAAATGGTAGAATAGCTAGATAGTAAAGGTTTTTTAAACTTGTACAGTCCTTAACTTGGGCATTTTCTAACCTCAGATTTTGACAATCTGAGCACTAATTTTCTGAAGTTTTCCTGCATATTTCTAGATGATCTTATGAGTACTTCCTGTTTGCCTTGGATTACTTTTTTCACAATTTCTATGTTTTGTAATTTTTCCTTTATGTTTTGTGATCCCAAGAATATTACCTTCCCTTTTTTTTAAAAAAAAAAAAAGCTTTTGGAAATATTTTTAGAGATCACTAAAAAAAGCACAGAGCAATAGTGGCAAAAATAAATCCTGTTCACCAAAACCTGGTAATGCTCATGTTTTCTTTATCATAAAATGGAAAATAAATTTCTCCTGCATTGTTAGTCAATAAGTCTGACAGTGACAGTCTGAGTGGCATCACTACAAACATCACAGTTGACAGTTTTAGCAGAAACATTCATCTAAGGTGCTCTCCCTCTCCCAAATGCAAAGAGCTGCCTTTTTCACTTCAAATGTCCAATACTCCAATTTTTCTCCACATAGAGGCTAAATTATTTATCTTTCCTATGGAGAATTTCTACAATATTTTCACATGACCAATGAAAAGATAAGTCTTCCTCATATCAAAAAGGGAAAGCATAGGGACAATACAAAATACATTTATCTGTAATACAGAGGGTTTACTGGGCAAACTATGACTTATTTCCATATTTAATTTCATTCTGAATTTAATCACACAGAAGTAGTTACAGTCCCAGAGACTCGATGCTGTGGATATCATTTGTGTATGTGGCACAGGTGAGAATCCAGGCGTGTATTCAAACAAAAAGTACAGGTTTAGGCACAAGCAGGGCATCCTCACTGCAGTACATGACATGATTGCCTTTCCTGGTAGCAGGAAGGCATAGGAAAACAGAAAAAGCTCCCCAGGTTTCCAACAGCCGAGTTTCTTCGCCATATCACAACTCTCTTATTTCTAACCTCAACAGCTTGGTAGCTGAAGACTTGTCCCCAAACCAGGGTAGACTATATCTGGTCAAGCTGAGTAGTATGTACAGAAGAGCAGCTTTTCTTCCTTCCTACAGAGGACCACGTTCTGTTCCTTCCTTGTTGCTTCTGTGACTAGGCCTCTGTCTGCAAAGAAGGCAATTTTCTGTCTCTCAGGGGACGTGTCTTAGTTCTGGCAGCCTTTTATGATTTTGTTTCCATTTTTGAAATCCGAGACGAAAAAACATTGCTCTGCTGTTCTGGGATACATTCCTCAGCAGGTCTGTGGTATCTCTCTCTTCCCCTGTATTTAAATCAAGCTTTTCAAACAGCATTATGAATGGAGTCAGTTGGATTAGGCCCTGCTGTCCCACGGAAAAGCATGGCATCTAGATATATTTAACCGGGCTTGGTTTCAGCGCTTCTCTATTTGTGTGAGCAGGGCAAAACTCTGGACCACATCAACTAAAAAATGTTTGCTCTGATCAGTAACTTCCTCTAGGGAAAAGTTTAGTTCACAGCTGTTTTTTCTGCTCTCACCATTTCACCTCCTGTTCCTTCCAATGTCTGTTGAGATTATTTGTTCCATTCTCCAGCCACTAAAATTTTTCAGCTCTTTTCTTTCTGCAGAGATTATGGCTGTCCTCATCTCATCTTTACCATGCAAGCTTCTAAAAAATTTGTTCGATAGTGAAAGGAGTCAATAACACCTTGTATTCAATAGCTTTGTGTCTCTGTTGGATTCATGTATATCTGGGTGTAAGTTCTGCCTTGTCTTCTTTTTTTTTCCTCCCATAAAAATGGCATTCATAGTATTTATCCAATATACAAATATTTGATGTCTAATTCTGTTTTTGTCTGCGATGTTTGCCATTATGC
Source organism: Eudromia elegans (assembly GCA_003342815.1). NCBI lineage: Eukaryota > Metazoa > Chordata > Aves > Tinamiformes > Tinamidae > Eudromia > Eudromia elegans. The sequence continues at coordinate 213,012 of PTEX01000214.1, forward strand.
AAAGGATAATAAATAGTGGGKKTTTTTTTATTATTGTTATTTTATTATTTTGGCCACCTATTTTCAGCTAATAAAAAGTCATTGTACCTTTCTGTAGATTTTGCTTGAAATGGACTCACATGTTCAAAATTTACTCATGAAAACAGTGGAAAGGGAACAAGTAGGTAAGCACACAGACAGAGACAGAGGGATCATACAGGCCTGGTTAAGAAACCAGGCTAAAAGTTGGTTAAATGGCTTAACAGGACAAAACAAGAATGAAGCTTGGTATCTAGTTATAAACAGCACCTATTTTACTCTGTGCATTGAACGAGCTCTTGCAATTGCAGTCCACAGCAGATCCTGCACAGAGCCTCAGTTATTTCACTGGTAACACACATTGGAACTTACCCATACTGGTGATGTTCCATGTCCTATGACACTTCTTTACAAAGAGCTCTCACATGTTTAGATGCTAGTGCCTAAGTGTTAATAAGATAAATATCACTCATTGATATTTTCAATATCAAGTAAAATATTCTGAATGTCATTACACTTGTTGCAATTGCTCCCATTAATAAATTGTTTCCTGTACTCTTTTCTGTCTACTCTTTCCCAGCTCAGTTTTAAGTTTTACCCCTTCCTATGCTTTGCTTCCCTTCTGTCTATCTATTTCCAACCCCTTCTATGATGTACTTTTTCCAAAATCTGCATACGGCCTGGTCTTGCAGACAGCACTTTGGAGAACTCAGCCATTGTGTGTGCTGTTCTGTTACCAGTTTGCCAAGGAGGACACTTCTGAGACTTGGGAAAGAGGATGATAAATAACTTGTAATATTTACCACAGGAATTGCTGTTCTAAAGCAAAGATGGATTTATTCTATGAATATGTATACTTACACATAGGTCCTAAAGGATCTTCTGTTTATTACATTTTAGCCAGAATCGGCACAGCTTCATTATGCAGAAGCAGATAATGCTTGAAAAAGAAACAAAAAGGTAGGAATTACATCTCATACCTCACATAACAGAGCACAGGCTGAATTGCAAGTTAGAGGCACAGTGTTGCAAAAGCATATGTAAATAACCTAGCAGTTTTCTATGTCATTGTTATGGATGACATATGGATCAAGTGCAGATTAGTATTAATTCCTTATTTAACTTCTGCTTGACTTTTTCGTTGGCTCTGTAGATTGTCTCTTTTTGCTGCTCCACTGAATATGAAAAGCAGCAAAAGATGGGTAGTAAACTTTGTCTGGAATAAGAAAAGTGTTCTTTTATTCAATCCATGCAAGTATAACGATCCATAAACATACATGTATAGACACTGCACAGAAAGTAGCCAACTGCATCCATGCAGCACGAGGCAAAAAAAAAATCCCCTATACTTCTCTTCAAGTACATCTATCCACCTCAGCAGTGTACAGTCATATGAAGTGAGGGGAAGCATGTACTCTCATGCTGAGTGATAAGAGAAGTAAAACAGCTGAATGATGTATTGCAGGTCTCTCTAATGCTATGGGGTAATAAAAAAATCTGCATTAGCTCAGAGGCAGGGTATGTACTTTCAGAACAAGTAGTATCCGGATTCTAGCAGTGCTCTGGCAGGAAATCAGCGTATAGTCACACCTCAGAATTCCTGAAGGACCACTGGTATTTGAGATAATGATAAGGCCTGCTAATCAGAAAAATCACGTTCAGTACACACACTCTACCTCACGTTCAACAATTGAATTAACATGAGGGAATCTTTTAAGGGAGTTCAACGGAGACTGTACATTAAAAAAAAAAATACTTTTGGTTATAGGAAATATGCATAAACTACAGGTTATATAGGTTATAGGAAAAAAAATAGAATTTAGAACAGATTGAAATTGTAGTGTGTACTATGTAACCTCTGTTTGAAATCCATGAATGCACATAATAAATTGAAAATGAACAGGAGATTTTCATAGGCCTGTTTTAATTTCTACAGCTCTAAAGGCAATTACTGAAAATGAATGAGTTGTGACATTTCCTGTGCAAAAAAAATCTGGATGCTAACAGTTCTGAAATAATGGTCTGAAATATTTAAAGATCTAACCTAGAGAATCCTTTGCATGACACAGGTGGGTTTTTACTATTCAAGCAGTAAGAGATGATTTGGCTACCAGACTGCTAGTAGACTACCAAGTGTGTCAAATTTTCCTTTTATGTTATATGTAAGTAAGATATATGTAAGTAAGATATATGTAAGTAAGATATATGTAAGTAAGATATATGTAAGTACTTTGAAGTAAGTTAAAAGTCATTTTCACTTACCTGAAGGAAAATTTGGTCTGATGATTAAGACACTTCGTCTCCTTAGGACTTCCTGGCTATCTCTGCTCCTGCTATCATAATTCATCTACAGGCATTCAAGTACTCCTATTTCTTTATGAAGCCACCTGAAGAAAAAAAACAATATGATGACAGAATATAAGGTGGAAGCAAAATTACTGCAAAATAAGGCAGTAACAATCAGATCCTAGTAACATGTCTTAAAGGCCAATTTGAGCCAATTCTGAATTTCTTTTCTGCCTTTTAGGCTCCTTCTTTTCCTCTCATCCTTTTCTTTCCTGCACAAAATACCTAGTTAATGTAGACAGGTGTAGAGGTTAGGATTTTATTATTATCATTACTGTTTTGTTTTATTTAGTATTTTTATTTAGCATAGAACACTTGTTCAGAAAAAAAAGCACCATCAAAAATGGAAGTTTATCAAAGATGGCTGTATATAAAACATTTGCACCAACCTGCAATAAGAGCATAGAATTAGGGACACAAAAGTTTTATATTTGAAGAAATTCTAGCAGTATTCGTCTGGAAATCAATCCCTAAATAGAAAGCAGAATGAAGCATTTGATGAAAACAGTCAATAAAATAAGAAGGCCTGTGCTTATGGCTGGTAATTAATGCTATTTCACTAGTATAGCATTTCTCTGTACTTCCCTGTCAATACATCAGACATACAGTGTCATAGGGCAAATGTATTAATTTAACATTTCCTGAAGATTCTGTTGGGAAAGACTGCCTCAGAGAGATGCAGTGGAGATTTTTGTGTGGAAAAGGTTGACAATCTGTTCTTGCAGTTAGTAGAGCTTAGTTCTGCAAGAGCTCAGTTGAATAAATCAATTCCACCGAGGTCCTTTCCAGGAGCAGGTTTTGTTTCTTCTCTCTCCATCAAGCTGGAAACAAAGTATAGTAAAAACAGTGCTCTTTCAAACTGTTGTTACAAATATTACGAACCGTTCTTTGCAAAGAGGATTTGTTTTTATCAGGCAGTGAGCCATGTTGGCAAGGGCACAATTTCTGCCTCGCTGGCATTGTCTGAACGCACCATGAAGCTCCTGGTGAGGAGGTTTTATGTGAGCTGGGGAAGTTCTATGGGTCAGGTGTCTTTGCGGGGCCTTCCGACAGGGAGTAAAAGCAGGCTGAGCCAAAGCTCATTATCATTCTGCCATCCGGAGTTGCTGCAAGCTTAAGTTTCATCTATTTGTGAAGCTTGAGGTTTTTTTGTACGGGATAGGATATGTGTTCCAATTTTGCTAGCCATGTTTCTAATTCCTTACAGTCAAGGACTGCAGTGTGCAGACCCTGCCCACCTTTTCCTTTCTTGCTAAGAAAAGGAATCTTGAAGTTCTCCTTCCGTTAAGTCCCTGAATAAATGCATAGTTATGCATATACCATGACATATTTATAGCAGTTTAAAATGCCTTTGCTTATTTATCTTCTGTGGGTTTAATTCAGTTAAGAAATCAATAAAACTCAAGGCCAGTTTTAGGCTGCAACTAAGCAGCCAAGGGCGAGAGTTTTCAACAAAACAGGAAAGCTCCCTGTAGTACTTTATATTTCTATCCTTCAGAAAAATAAAAAAAAAAAACTACTAAGCAGAAGGATTCAAAAACATATACACTAGCATGGAGAATTTAAACAATCAGAAGGCCACTCATCTCTTACTGGCATCTCTGAAAAGCTCTAAGTGAAACAAAATCATCTCATTCTGCATTTGTTTTTTGACTTGTTTTCATTTTTAAGGATGAAATTCATAGACCAAAGTAAGTTAAAAGGGCTTTTTTTTTGTTTCGGATGCTTTTTAATAGATTTGTATTGCTTTGTATTGCTTTGAACATTTCTTGACAGTAACATACAAACAACAAATATTTCATGCTTCTGCAGGTGATAGACAGCTCAGAATTTGCTATAGCTCTTTATCTTTGAAAAAGGATACCAAATAYGGAAAACTCAAACTAGAATGACTTTCTGAAAGTTATGAGCAGCGGAAGTGAAAGAATGGAATTAAAAATACAAGTCCAAGTCAATCTTAATACTAATGCATAATTTAGTTCAGTATGCAGCAAATGTACAGTGTGCAACTAAACTGATAAGTCTAATTTATTATAATAGTTTAGAAAGTGTCTTAATTGTTCTTTCATAAAAATAACTACTGAAGTAATCACCATAAGTAAGCCTAAAGTACAAAAAAAAAAGTATAAATCAAGGCAGTTTCAGAGTTTCATGCCTTTTCACCTAACTGTGGAATGTGAAATGCTTTATCCAGCTTTTCAACACCGCTTGGTTAATGAAGCAATAAACTGGTTCTGAAATTTGCATGTTTAGAAAGATGAAAACAGTAAGATGAAAGCATCTATAAAAATAGCAAATCTTGATTATCTATATTTTATGCATTTTCCTGCATTTCTTGTCTATATTTCATTTGTAATTGGCTACAGCTATGAACACAGAGAACATAGGAGGGATATGGAATCATACACCACATTTGCTACCAATAACTTATGCCCTTTGTACTTTTATAGTTTTTAGAAAGATATTGTCCACTGTGAAAAGCCAAATTATACTTTCAGAAGTGAATCTATTACTTTTCTTTGAAACTATTCCAACAAACTTTATGGAAAAAAACCCCTACCTTATTGTGAGGAAAATAGGTGGATTTTCAAGCTAGCTCAGCAGGCAGAAGCTGAGGAAAATGAACTGTAAGCAAATGGCAACCTCTTGTGGCAAAAAATGCTATATGCATAATAAAATTATTTCTTCTTGATTTATGAATCATAAACCCCTATAATATCCTCTATCCTCAAAATGCCTTTRTAGTAGCTAGCTGCACAAGACTGAAAACTGATGCCAGGTTTGTGCCTACTCCAGTAACATACTCTGCAGACCACTGTCCGAGCAGCAGCCTCTCACCTGACAGTGGGGAAGTTTTAGGTCTTGAAATTCAAGCAGTGAAAGTGTGTCTGCAAAGAATCCCATCACACTTGCCTTCCATCGAGGCAACTCACAAGTCACCCAAAAGGACAAAGTGAACTGTCTTCCTAGCAGACTGTAACAATCTGTCCTGCACCTGCAGAGGAGAGAGGATGGTCTGCGAGACATAGAGAGGAACTGTGAGCATCGGTAGCAGGTTTAACTGATGGACACCAAGGGCTCCTTCATGAGCGCCATGTGAAAAGGAAGAATCACAATGTAAGTCCCAATGAAGACACTGGAATTGCAAGACACTTTTAAGAAACTTGGAAGTATGCTTCCTGGAAGGTTTTCAAACAAAAACAACCAAAACAAAAGTATTTGTTCACTATGGTCTCAGTTCAGCTGTGGTCCATGTGTTAACAACAAAAACAAAGTGGTAAGACTAGAATTACATAAAACAAACTACCTGGAACATAAGAAAAAAAAATAAGAAACAAGAATAGCCCCAAAGTGACACATCACAGTATCACAACCACAAAGATTGTGCAGACACAAAGGACACACAATGGAAGGCATAAATATGATAAGAAGAACTAAGTTCATTCCAGTATTTAAAAATCCATGTAATTTGCTTGTTGTTTAGTTCCTACTATCTAGTTTTTGCTATGCCCTGTCATAAGCGGGACACTAATCAAAGTTTGGATACCTAAATAAAAAATAAATAAATGAGACACAGAAAGTACTGTACCTGACAGTGTCCCAGTTTGATGACAGGTTGCCATCCTAGTATGCTCTGTGTTGCGTCTCGGGAACCGTATCTACCACCTTCAAGAAGCTAAGCTCTCAGAACAAGGTCACTTGGACCACTTGAGCTATCTTATCTAACACGGACTTTTTAATCATTCTTCTAGTTCCTTGGGTACCCCAGAAGCTCCGTGATATAGATGTCATCTTTTTTACAGGCAAAACATACCTTTGTCATTAAAGATTCCATAAATACCTCACAATAGAGAAATAAAACGCACAGCATTTAGGATAATTTTAAGAGATGCTACGAGACAGAGTTAGAGCACTGCACCCAGTTTGGACAGGCCTCTTCCACAAGCCCTGAGCAAACTGTCAAGAGGAAAGCACAAATGCTGCCTGCAGTTCCTCTTTGAGATATGACATAATATTTAATCTGGTCCTGCATCAGTGCATTGTTATGCAAAAAAATATATATTATTTTCAGTATAACCATTTGTGATTCTCAGCTTATTTATTTTAAACCTATTCCTACATGAGGAGTATAATTCCCCAAGCTAGATGCTAAAGCAGTTACTTGCCAAGCTCTGGATTTTAAGGTGAAGAGATAGCCAAATTAAGATGGAGAAAAGAGATATAGAATGCTAAACAGCACCTCTTTTTGATATATGAAGTCAAAGATTCAGCCCTTGTCTCACATTGCCAGGCATTTTTCTCAGGTTTTGAAATAAGATTTTTTCTAAGGAGATTACCTCAAAGTTGCCTTTTATTTCTAAATTGCACAAGTTAATTGAGCAATTAAACTTGTCAATACTGAAGAGCTGTCTTTTTTTTTCTCCCAGACCAATATCTTTAAAACTTAACTATGAGAGAATATAGCCCTACAATAGTTTGGGTTCTCTCTTCCTCGAATTTTAGTATTTTCCCCAACAAATACATTTTCTTGTTTTTAGATACTCTCATACCTCCAATTTTCACTGCAAGAAGAAAACACAATTTAGAATAACTGCAGAATTACATGTTAAACATTGAAGAAAGTGATAACATAAATATATCTCCTAAGAAAACTTTTGCATCATGGTACAGTCAGATCAACTCACAACAAAAATAAGCAAAAAGTAATTTGTTCTTTAGTCCCTGAACATTAAATTAATACTTAGCTCTACAGTAGTACACATCTCTAAACATTTTCAGTTGTCAAATGGAATGTGACTAGCAGCACAAAACATTTATTGATTTGCTCAAGGCATTCTAGAATAAAGCTAATAAGCTGCATACTTATTTTGCACTTCTGTTCTAACAGCTTTAATTGTATTTTATTAAAATATCTGCCAATCACAAAAGTGATTAGCACTAATTAAGCTACAGGTGGCCTACTAAGTTTTGAGATGTTTTAAAAAATTCAATTCTGACAAAAGTTGTAACATATAATCGTCAACAACAAAACCACAACCCTTCTTCTTGCTCACAAGCATATTTGAAAGTTTTTCAATGTCCAGAGTAAGAAAGCACARGCTCAGTAAACATCTCTGAGTATTTTGAACCAGTAGCTTCATCTTATGGGATGGTTCCTTTTCTTTTGGTGAATAATCAAGAACACATTTTTCAAACTCAAACTTGGGTTACTGGAAAGAAGCAGCATGAGGAATTAACACTGAGTCCTGCTGTCAGCTACACAGCACACAGAAAGGTAAATCTGCTCTTCCAGGGAGTTTTTTTATATATATATATATATATATATATATTTAAAGGAGATGCAACAAATACCCATTTTCCATCAAATCAGAGTTCTCACCTTGTATTTCCAGATTGCAGATTTCACCAATTAGCAGACAGCACCACGAGAAGGCAGTGGCACGCAAAGCGGGAAAAGATGTTTACCAGAAATCTTGCCTACTACAACACATCCTCTGGAGAAAGACATATTTACACAGATTAGAAAAACCACAGCATGTAAAACTTCACTGTTTTCCTGGACTCGAAAATCGCTGCTGAAAGCAGCTACCGAGTCTCCATGCGGACCTGCAACCAGCGGTACGTGGACAGCTACGCCCACAGAGCATCCTCCTCCCTCACACAACCACGACGCTCCCGCCGCCACAACGGAGCGCCGCGGCCGCGCCGGGGCGGAGCCGCAGGGCGGGGCGGAGCCGCAGGGCGGGGCGGAGCCGCAGGGCGGGGCGGAGCCGCARGGCCCCGCCTGCCCCCAGGGAGCCGTTGCCGGAGGACAGACCCCGCCCTCTCGCCCGCGCAGAGTGGGTGAGGAGGCTCGCGCGGCCTTTGGGCACCGTCTGGTGGTCCCTGTTTTTCATCCTGTTTTTGCATTTGTTTTGTGGTATATATTCGAACAGTGTCTCTGAGACTCTGTGACCTCTGTGTTTTGCTCAAGGTATTTTGTTCACGTGTCTCAGGATTCTTTTGATTTTGCAATTTTGGATTTTTTTAATTTTTCTTAATGGCTTGATTTCCCACACAATCTATGTTTTTTAAAAATCAGTTTACTACTGAAAAGCCTGATTATGATTTAACAAAATGGGACCTTTGTGTTATAGTAGAGCTGACTATAATCCCTGAGACACTAGGCAAAATCCCACTGCACTTCAGTGCGCAAAATCTATTTAAATATTCATTATTAGCCAATGTGCTTAAAGAAAGAAGTTTAACAAAACTGTTGATAAGAAAACACAGGCATGGTGATACATGCCTTTTATTCTTAAGCTTTTATTCTTAAACTGCAGGAGATAATCCGTTAAAGTCACAGACATCTTCAACATGTTTTACATGCTTTGGAGAAATGGCTTGCAAAATACCAAYGGTGCCATGCAAGGAGCTGCTTCCCCGGAGCCGAGCCCAAGGACTGTTTGCTGGTGGATATGGATGCTTTTTCTAGGTTACCTACATATTAAAAAGGTAGTTTCACAAACATTTTTGTTTCCATGTCTCTTACAATTTGTTATCACACTTCAAAAGCACAGAAGTGAAGCCTCTGACAAGCCTTTTGACTTGCCTAATGTATAATAAAATAGAAGTGTATTATTTAAACTATTTTTGCAGAATTCATTTAAAATACTCTAGGAAAGGTCTTAGGTCATAGAAAAGTTGTAGTGTGAAGTGAAATCTGTGTCCGTAATGTTTAGTTTTCGGTGGCGCTGTAATTTCATCCTTAAGTTCCGTATCTGTAGAATGACTGTGACATTTGTGTTGATTTGAATAGATCACACAAAGACACAACAGCACTGATGAAGTTTTATACAGACAAAAGCAGCATGCAAAACTACAGCAAACTTGGAACATCTGTTGTTTTTTTTTTCTTCTGCTTAATGTATTGAAAAGGTATCGTTAGTCATAGTGGGCTTCAGTTAAAATTTTCCAGCACAGGATGGCACGAGCACATTTTTCATGTGTGAATTTACATATTTTCTCATGTACAGTTGCTTGTAACCCTTTCTTTTTATGTAAGAATCCAATTATTTTTTAAGGAGTGTTTTAAAGAGTGTTAAGGAAATATGGTATATTCTGTTTAAATACTTAATTGTCATTAACAATTAAGATATTTAATCATGTAGCTTGTTTTCTTTAACTTTTTACTGCCACAGATCAGCTCATGAATTGTCCTGTAAAAGTTAGAGAAAAGCACTTGCTGAGAGCAACAAAAGATCTGGTTTCAAAGGTAATGCACACTTATATTCTGTCTTACTACCTTTTTTTTTCTTTTTTCATGATTAATACCTACTTTAAATAGCTATGTTGTAAGTTATTACTCGGTAAGATCTTCTGAATCTTGTCTGTGAATTTTATAAGGGACCTTCAGGCCCTTGAGAACTATGTAGGTTGATGGGAGGTGAAATGGAGGATAGCTGGAACTCATTTGGTATAACCAGGCAGCTTAAAAGTGTGTGTATGCATTTGGTGGCTTTGGGTGCATGTGTGCTGGGGAGGGAGAAGGTGTAAAAGTAGACACTCTGGATAGGTTTAAATTTGCATCTTTGGTTGGTTCATGTATTTAAGCTTGGATTTTCAAGGAGTTATATAAGTAATAACTCTTTACATGTCTTTAGAATGCAGACTTTAGATCATCTGGTAAGAATTGCTTTTAGTAGCAAATCACAAGGTCAAACTGAGCCACTTTCCAGTTTAGTTACATAGTACGGAATTTTACATGCAAAAATTAAAAACACTGAAAACTGATAGTCAAGGTAGATCCTAAAATATATGGATTTATACTGATTTTTAGCATACAGATCGGAGAGATGGTGTTGCATGACTTGACCAGGTAGGTAAGTCACATAATACAGATTTAGTGTGTCACCTCCACCATTAATAACAGAAAGGTTCAGTGTCCTGGTACATCTGTTCTGGAAATTCTTAAAAACTCTTGAAATCATGTCATTCTTTGAGGTGGATCGAGAACTAGCTGGATGGCAGAGCTCAGAGGGTCGTGATAAACGGAGCTGAGTCTAGTTGGAGGCCTGTGGTTAGTGGTGTCTCCCAGGGGTCAGTTTCAGACCAGGTAATTTGCATGTATACAGGTTTTAAAAGGGAGGGGATGCAGCACTGAAGTTGTGTTTATTCTGTGGCCTTGGTGCATATGTGCCAAAATGGGCAGTAGGAGGAGAGTACAATTTCTAATTTTTTGAGGGAGGTGGAAAAGGTATAATTATGAGAATGGCAAACCTCCAAGTCTTTTAAGCAGAGGTCATTCACTTCATTAGGAAAATGACAAATTTGTGCTGTTTTTCCACATTTTTTCAATTCTGTGTGTTAAATCATAATCCTGGTTATACAAGGGGAGCATATGGAAGCTGACAGTGTTTTCTATTTTATGTGTTAGTTAACTACCAAGACATACACATCTATGATACGTATATGAGTTTAAAAATGGGATATAATAGGAAATTGTAAACACAGGAGAGACAGAAAGATAGTAAACAAATAGCACATACAGAACACACGTCTCTGGACTGATGCAGGAGTGTGTGGCCTCATAGGGCAATGTGTTGCTGCTGAGCAGGCATGAGTTCTCCCTGCCAAGAGGTGGTGGTGTCTGAAAGAGAAAACAGGGCTAGGGAAAAGTGCGGGCTGTATGTGTTTGTGTACGGGTCTGTTTGCAGGGTCTGTCAAGGAAGGACTGTTTTAAATGAAAATAGGCTGCTCAGGTGCATCTGCCTTGATTTGAAGCTTGCAGTTGCTCAAATATAACACACCCAGACTGGTTCCAGTGGAAAAAGAACTTCCTAGAATTACATGAAACCTCTTCAAAAGCAGTAGTCCCATAAACACTAGTTTAGCTGTTATGGGTAAGTGCTGTAAGAGGAGGAGGACATACTGTATAAATGTGCTTGAAAATCAGATGTTTGCTTATCCTCTTGCAGAAGCAGGAAGCTGTGCTCCAGCACTGCCCATCTGCTGTGGAGATGAGCAAGTTCTTAGCGTTTTTGGAGAGAACGTTTTTGGAGATGAAGAGAGGCACGGTCTCTGTACAGCTCCAGACAACATCTGATTTGTCACACACAACTCCAACTGTAGACCAGACAAGTTCTCAGCTTGCTTTTCAGATCGTAACCGCACACTGAGTTAGTGAACACGTACATTTACGTGATAGTGCTGCATTAACCGTACACTTTTGCATAAAATTTCAACTCCTTACTTTAAAAGAAATAATCAGTGTTGAGTATTTTCTTATCAACTTAAGGAAGGGTAATTAATTGTGTCTGTAAAGACATTCAGAACACGTAGATTACTTGCTTTAAAAAAACAGCTCCGAAGTTTGCCAGTCTATGTTCTTTTTTTTTTAAACTAGTAGATACAACTCAAGCTTCTTCCTTTAATTTGACTTTGTCCCACAGCAGATACTTTGTGTGGTTAGGTCAGGAAGTTCATAGCCGAGCAGATAGATCTGTGCTGAAAACCAGCCTTTATGTTCAATCACTGTGCTGTTTATTAGTCAGAAGGAAAACATTTGCAAATATATTGTCTGATCTTAAAACCGAAATAAGCAGAGGGAAAAATGCATTGATGTAAATGTTCCCTGCATAAAATGCGATGCACACATCCCTTGGAAGCTAGATTGAGCTCGCTCTGTAAAGATATTTTGGCTGTATTTGCATTTTTTTCATAATGACCACAAAGATGACTGCTGTTCTTGATGTTTCCCCTGAAGCAAATAATTTTGCAAATAGTAATGATCAAAATAAAGCAAGAATATAAGAAAGTGATTTACATTGAAGTTCCAGGTATTTAATCATAATAGCTTTTACATACTAGGAGTTTCAGTAATTGCTCTCACTCAGCATAATGACTCTAATCTTAAGTTGTTTTACATAAAAATAAAAGTAAGAATTTTAAAAGATCTGTTTTTCCCTTTCCAGATATTTTGAAGGTTTCCTGCTCACCCTACATTTCCACTTCAGGTCATTAACACAGGCACTCACTTTGTCTTCGTTATCATCTTTACTCCTGAAGGCTAACAACAGGATGCACAAAGCTTTGGATGAGACAAGAGGACTCCAGTTTCTAGTCTTCAGACAACAGAGGCCTGTTTCAATAGATTGGATTTTTCTGTGGCTTAGTGACACATGCACAGACAGAAATGTGTAAATTACAAGATTAAAGGTCCTGGGGAAATCTTGGGCCATAGAGCAACAATCCAGGAAGAATGGAAGGCAGTCACAATCATTTGCATTAAGTTTTTTTGGACAAGTGCAATTCAAGCATGTCCAACCCCAACTCCGGTGTCCCTTGTTCCCCGTACAGGGAGCTTTGCTAACACAAATGAGCTACTGTSACAGGCCAGGAGCTTGCTCACTAGCTCTCTAATAGTCACAGTAACTACAGCCTAATTGGGATCACTCTGTTGATCCTGATTGATGCCCCATTCTCCATGGTGCCCCTGTAGACAAATGCTGTAAGAGCCTGTGGTAGCCTCAGCAGTTTGTTAGGCCTCAGATGGTGTTTTCCTGTGGTTGAAGGGCTGAGTTTCTTTGCGTTGTATTTTTCTCTTCCTTCAGTGTCACAGTGACGGGTTGCCCAGGCGGAGCCAAAGGAAGGCGCCTGTGGAAGGAGTGTAGCCTTCGTCTCCAAAAGGATATCAGGTGTTAGTGGTAGGAATTTTTCCTTCTTTTCCTTCCTCCCATGGACCTTCAAGTGTCAGGCTTACTGAGCCCAACAAAGTAGTAAGTTTTTAAAGTCACTTTGCAAATTGCTGTTTAAGCTGTTCCCTTTGGCAGATTTTTGCATTTAACCTACAAAAGATTTTGAATATTTTTCTTTTCCTTATTTGTACATGGCTTCAGCCTTTCAAAAGATGCCTCGTTTCTTCCCTTGTCTTCCTTTATTTTGATGTTTAATTACACTGGCTTGGGATCCTTTGCAATGAAAATTTATTGAAAGCTCTAAGATACCGCTCCCATATATCCAGCATTTAAGCTGTTGCCTTTGTGATGGAATCGATCTAGATGACTCCTGAGAAGTTCAAGAGCTTGAGGAATGGAAATCTCCTGGTAGCTTTTAGACGTGTTTGCCTTAGTTGCAGAAAATCTACCTGTTTCTGTTGGCTACCTGTAATTCTTGCTGTCATCTTGAAGTATAAAAGATCACCTGATGCTAAGTTAAAGCTGCAACTGTCAAACTTAATGTTTAAAAAAAAGAGGTTACCAGAGACTGTGCTCAAAACAACAGTGATGCATTTAATGTGTAACAAAGGCCTTAAAACTGTTTTTGTAGAAAGAAACCTATTTTATTTTACAGAATATTCATGAAAAAAATCCATAAGCAAATCATTTCAGGGACACTAGTGAGGTAGAAATAATTTAGAATAAAGCATTTTCATGGTCACCAGTTGCGAGGTTTAAATTAAGAACAGTTAATAAGTTATCTCATAAAAATACAACTTTTTACTTGAACTTCTCTAATCTCCAAAGTTTAAATTTGCCCAGATATACTTAATAATAATATAACCTCATTTCCTCCCTTGAAGAATCAATTCATTTTAAATGCCCATTGAGCAATCGGATATAGAAACACATTTCAGCCTGGATGGATTGTTAAATTCACCCAGAATAAATTCACTCAGAACTAAAGCCCATTGCTGCTGTGATAGAATGGCTGTAGAACTCCAAAACACTGCTACTGTAGGCCATAATGTGCTATTTCTTTCATGGTAGTTAATGACAGAGAGTGATAAGCATAGCAGGAGCCTTACTGCTACAAATATTTGAGCTAATTAAAATATTAACTTACTTTTTTGCTTACAAGGGAGAGCTTGGTCTGTTCTGCAGTGATCGGCTGCAAAGCTTGCAAATAGCTTCTCAACTGTTATTAGCCCACACTATTTTTCCCAGGCTCCAAAAAGGGTACACACTGAAAATGCCATCACAAAATCTCAACTAAATAAAACCTCCCTCCTGCCTGCCTTGGGTGTGCAAGCAAATTCCATTATGATTCTGTAATGATACAGGAAATTATTATGGAATGAGCTGAGCAGAATATTGATGCTGTAAGGGAGAACACATGTTTAAGCATATACCATTTGATGTGTCCTTGGTTACAAATAAAGGCCAAGACATACAAAAGAGCTGCCAAAAAAAAAAAAAAGCTTTTTCCATGCACTGTTTTCAAAAGCCATCATCAACTTTTTAACAAGGGTATGACTATTTCATTAGGAAGTACAGTGACTAAGCAAACAAAAAGGCTGTTAGAAATGAAACTATCTAAACAAAAATTACTATCTATACGGTATAAGGCTCAGTATAAGTAAGAGACATTGTAAACTCATCAAAAGAAAAACCCTTTACAAGTTTATTTAACATATGTAAATGATTGCATTTTTCTAGGCTGCTGCATGATTGCTTTCCATGAATGCAACACCACCACCACACTGTGCATGCAAACAGAACCAAGCTTAAATTCTCCAAAACTAGTAACACAAAACTTTACATGCCAACTGGAGACTTGTTTCTGGAAAACAACAGAAAAAAATCACCTTGTAAGCATCATCTACGGCTCTCAAAAATATGGTGTCCTTCCTGGAACACTTTGGATCTTCTTAAAAATGCTTGATCTCCCCTCCYTAATAACTCTGAAATAGAGACTCTGTTATGGTGCGGCATATTTCTGATTGCCTGTTACCTGCAGGTACTTCATTTGGGTAATTTTAGCATAGTTAAACAAGTTCAATTCCTGCGCTGCTGAAGCAGTGTTCCAGACTATCACACAGTGTGACGTGACTTGTTCTAGCCTCCAGGCGCGGTGCAAGGCGGGTGCGCGCTGGCAGCTCCCGATGCTGATGGCGGCCCTGCTGTCTGCAGGACAGCTGTGCTCATGTTCTGCCTTTTGGCTCTCACGGGGCTACTTCCTTGTGCACAAAGACTAGCAAATCTGCAAGATCTGACGTTTTTCCCCATTTCAGTCCAGTCGGTTTGAAATTGTATATAAAGTGAATTAACCAACAAACTTACTGTACAGATAATTTTAATCAGTACAGCACTAGGGCATAACAATGTGTAGAATACATAAATAAAAAACACCAATTAAAAAAAGAAAATGAACATAACGATATATATATGCTACAGCACAGAAGATCCAGGTTGTAGTGCTGTCCCAGATCTCACTGCTTTTGGTGAAAGCCTCAGGTGAAAAGCAAAAATCATTCTATCATACAGCTGTTTGTTACTTTGAAAGTCCTTTTCTGGAAGTCCTTTTGAAAGGACTGCTTTCCCTTTCTTTTGTTTGGGTATTTGAGAGTTATTAGCAAATTCAGAGAAGAAAATAATTATAAAATATTATGGCCCTTTTCAGAGAAACAGTATACCATTTTGTTACCTGAAGTTAATTTAATTTTCCTGGGACAATGAAATGCTTAAAAAGTTTATCTGGCCCAGAGAGAGGTTACCATCTTCAGTAGGTAAGAGGCATAAAACCAACATCCATCTGCATTCATCCATGCATGCAGACACCAACTTGCAGCTGGCTCGAAAGGCAGCTAAACGGAGATGCACTGTCAGCGCAGAACTCATTCTCATAAGAGTAATCGGAAGTAAACAGAAACAATATTGTGCCTTTGAAGAAAAAAACGAAGTCTTCTGGAAAGGCAAGGCACCATCTGTACAGTCCTGGGCCGCACTGCGCACAGGGACACACTTGTAGTTGCATTGCAATCCTGGGAAGCACATGGCCGCAGACAGAGGTACCACCTAATTCACTACTTTCATTGGGCTGTCTGCCCTTTGTTCTTTTCCCTTTTACAGTCAGGGGGCAGCAGCTGCCCGACCGAGGAGGGAAAAGTGCATTTGGCCTGCTAGCTGAACACGGAGCGGGTCTGCTCACCCCTCTGCAGTTGATTCATGCAGTAGTGCAGTGATGGATAACGATACCTGTCATTACTGGCAGTATAAAGATAATAGACCCTAAAACATGAGGAAAGTATTCAGTTTTGTTACTGAAAAAATAAAGAATATGGGATTGAAAACAGATCTAAGCAAAGCATTCTTCAGTAGTCGAAATGGAGATGAATTTTTATGAAAACAAGATACTCTTAATTTTCTTTGCAGGGGAGCAGGGGGCTAGAGGAGTGGTGGAAAGGCAGCAGAGTAGTGTGAAAAACTTTGGATTGCCCCATCAAAAAATAAAAATCTAAGGGGAAAAATAAAATGCATAATTTCACACTTCGATATGCCAGCCTGAATATACTGTAGAAAGCTGGGGAAATGGCCCAAATGATTCTGACACATTTAATCTGTTTATCTCATGCATTCCAACTTCACATTCACTGTATTTGTTTCTGAATATCATACATTAAAAAAACAAAAAACAAAACAGGGAACAACTTTCCATGGATGAGACTTCCATATTTATTGTTCTTCCATGTGCATAGAAAATGGTGGCAGTGAAGTTTCTTATGAAGGAGGCAGGGAATAGGAAATGTGTAGATATACTGGACTGGACTTTGTGCTTTAGAATTACACTATTAATTTTAAAAAGTTTTTACTTTCTAATTTATAACATTTCCTTGGATTTTATTTTTGTACGATGTTTCATACGTGTTTTAAAATGACACACTGCATTACAAATGATGGCACTTTTAACCAATGTGGCATTTCCATATTTACACCAACAAAATAAATTTACAAGACGTAATAGCATACAATCTTGACATTTAGTAATAGCAAKAAAACCAGGGCATCCATTTTATTTTTTTCTGTACAAACTATCAGAACAAGACTTTTATTCACATTAAAAAAATCAGCTTTATTTTGCTCTGACCTACACACTTTCAAAATTCATTTTAATCAATTCCCAAACCTTTCATCACATTGCCCATACCCTCACCAGACTACAGGAGCTACAAGTAATTATACCTAACATCTAAACAGAGCAAAAACCCTATCCCTTCCAGTTTTTCTTGCACCTTCCTCATAATTCCTTATTGAAAAAAATACTCCTTTGTTCCTTCTTTTACTTCACTTTCACATTTCATCACCAAAACAGCAAATGAGGCCATTCCACTTCTTCTCAAGCAAGATGAGAAATAAACTTTTTTTTTTTTTTTTTTAAATGCTACACCCAGGAGTCAGGTGAACCTGGGTACTGTTCTGCTCTATAAGAAGATCGCCTGGTGGAGTAAAAGTCTACGTAATTTGTGGTTGATTTCAGTCCATATTGTGTTGTGTAATCTGAAGAAGCAGGAAAGTGAACTCGGTCATCAAAATATGGGTCTTCATAGCTATGTGGGGACTGCAAATATAACCTGTATGCATCATAGTTTTTTCTGTTGGTGTCCTCTTGACTGTAGTATAATTGCTGATGCTGTTGCAAAAATGTAGGGAAAATATTATTAAAAATAATTAGCAGAGAAATTAGTTTTTTCTCAAACTTACCTTTTGTGGCACTGCAGTGTGTAATGTGTGCAAGTGCAGTTGCACTGCTCAAGGCAGGAGCAGAGGCTTCATCCTCAGGGAAACATACCCCAAGTTTAAATAAAAAACACCTCTAAGCCTCCCCACACAACACCCTCAACGTTCACTGGGAACCTGGGAACTGTCTAAAAGTAGTATTTTTAAGGCATACATTGTACAGAATCTGACTACTTCAGCAGATTGGTTTTACATATAGCCGTAACATGAATACACTAAAGCAAGTGACTACAGAAAGAAAACACACAATCGATGGACTAGCAGTTGCTAATGGCCTTCTAAGAATAGTAATCCTCAGTAACAAATTATTACAGATAAATGCTACAAAAAGTTCTGATATTACAGCATAGACTAAACTCCCTTAAATTTCACTGAAATGACACATGCTGAATCTTGTATCAATATCAATTCAAAATAAAATTTGAAGGTCACCTGTAGTCGTCTGTTTTGTTCTCTTGCTGGTGAGGAATAGGAACTGATGTAAATTGGTGAGGCTTTGCTGGAACCTGCGAGAAAATGTTCATGGCATCAACTTTATTATTTTTTTACCATTCTTTTTGCCTTTCCCATTGAAATTACAGGCACCCAAGCAGTTAAGTTTGCAGACTTTGGTATCTACAGTGCAACCGTTTGGCCCTGCAGGTAACAAGTTGCCCGTGATCCTCCTTGCCCTGCATGCAGAGTAGCCTTCCCTTCCAGCTGGGACCTCATCCACATGCTTGAGGCACTGGA
Organism: Eudromia elegans; assembly: GCA_003342815.1. Lineage (NCBI taxonomy): Eukaryota > Metazoa > Chordata > Aves > Tinamiformes > Tinamidae > Eudromia > Eudromia elegans. The sequence continues at coordinate 231,602 of PTEX01000214.1, forward strand.
GCGGAGTGCGAGGACAGGCTCCACGCCGCACTGGTAAGCACAGATGTGCACCTCTCATCCTTACAAGTTTACAGGAATAACTAACCTAACGCTGTACCTATGAAAACTCTCAGGACTAAAGGAAGACTAAAAGCTAAGCTATTAAACACACACGCAGGGTCACAGGACTGTCTCCAAGCATGCTAACACAATTCAACTCTTGTTAGCTTAGAGAAACTGATGAATACAGGAGAAAAAGTAATTTCTAGAAAGTTTGCAATAACTGTTAATCAACGATACCATCTTCTGTTAGCTCAGTTTACGTCACATCCCATATTAAGCAGCAGTAACAAGCCTGCTAATGCAACTGTCCATATTGTCACTGCATAAACTCATATGAGGAATATTGAGATATTCCTAATTGGTATCTTACCAGTATATATGTCTTTATGTGTAATGACGTCACCTTGGTTACTATAATACTGCATAGAAGGCTGCGTCCTATCGTATTCCGAGCGCGGTTCTCTAATTCCTAATAAAGCCGGTGAGGAGGATGTGCTGCCAACTGATGAAGGAAGAAAGATTATCAGTATAGGCAATAAAAGTGTATAAAATTATCAAACCTAACCTTTTTTTTCTCTCCACTCCCCTTTGTCTCCAAGGATTAGTAAGTGATAGAGATGGCTACACTCATCTAATGCACAAAAGTAGCATATCCTTCTACCAAGATAAAGAACCTCAGTCATATTTTTATGGCAAGACAGGTCCACAACACTTACAGCTGAGACCTTACTCAGTTCGGTTTGGGTATGACATCCTGAGAACTTTATTTAGCATTCAAACAAAAATGTAAATGCTGACTTTTGTGTAATTAGAATGTAATGCTCCTGCTAGCATTGATGATTTTATGYAGGTTATCCTTAAACACATTTTTAAAAACTATGGCTACCTGGCTGGGATGATCCTTGCACATGTATGCTAGGCTTCTTGGTTTGCATGCTGAAGGGATGTGCTCTGGTGGGCTGGTTGCCCCTGTACGATCACAACACTGAATTACTTACTTTTTATCCTTGCTGTGAATATATAAACCTGTTTTAGTTGCAAGAAATTTGTTGCAGTAAATCACTGAGAACTCAACTGTTTTGCTAGCTTAGACAAACTGCTTAACACAGGAGAAAAAAATAGTTTCTAGAAATTTTGCTTCAATTGTTAATGATATCATCATCTATTTAGTCCTGCTCCTTATATCTCATCCCACAGCTCTGTTATTGTGGACAGGTAACACTGACAGTCAACCAGTGTCTGACAAGGAAGGACCACCTATTGTGGTCCTCGCAACTCAAGTGTATCTTGGGGGAGAAAGCTGGGAGAGGAATCCGGCAGGTGCTAGAGACAATCTAGTCACACGCAGGTAGCGTCTGGTCAGCACCCTGAGCTGAATCGCTGTTAGTCTCAATGTTGTTGCTTATTTTGATAAGATTTTTTTTAGGTCTGCCTGTACATCACAGAATCCCAGAATGGTTGAGTTTGGCAGGGACCGCTAAAGATCATCTCATCCAACCCGCTGCTCCAGCAGGGACACCTAGAGCACATATATAGAATCATTATCGTAGAATCTTTAAGGTTGGAAGGGACCATCTAGTTCAACCCCCTTGCACATGCAGGGTCTCCCAGACAATGTGGCACAGGACTGTGTCCAAGCGGGTTTTGAAGATCTCCAGAGAAGGAGACTCCACAGCCTCTCTGGGCAACCTGTTCCAGTGTCACCATGATGGATGTGCTCCTTCCCCAGCTCAACCTGACTTCTCACAGGTAGCCCTACTCAGGTGTTAACAGCATGTCATTAACAGGTGTCATAACTTAAGCAGTCCGAGGCTTCAGGGTAAAGGGTGTGCCAGTGTGCACAATTTGGCACCAGGTGCAAAAGATATTTTCAGTGTCATGTGCTGTGAGACTGACAAAGGTTTTTGATAAGGAAAATCTCTCAGAATCGTAAGAATTGAGAACAAAACTAAGACCAGCATCATAAAGCCATGTAAAACAGGTAAATGCAGCCTGCTCTGATAGGGCACCAGGCAAAGCAAGGAGCTTCATGCACTGCGGGGAGKCGGGGAGGGCAGCAGGGCTGGGCCGCCTTCCCCTGCACGCTGCGCGTGCACCCAGGGAAGCCTCAGCCCTGTCTAGGACCTTGCTGCGTGAGGGTTCCTGGCTCCTGTTGTGCAATGAAGTAAGTAATTAAGCCACAATATTGTACTAGCTGGCCACTCATTTCAGCAGTCATGAAATATACGTATCTATGTAATTAAAGAGATCAGTTCATATAAAATACTGGGGTAAACTGGATGAATTCAATGCTAAACAAAGAAGGCACCAGGCTTTTCCTGAACATTTCATTTGTAGCACAGGAGATGTTATAGAAAGAAAGGGGCAGTTTTGGTTAAACTGCAATAAACGACTATAAGTCAGAAAAGTAAGACTTGTCTATTTGACTTACTGGCCTGTTTTGGCCTTATGTTACTAGGGATGAAAACAGGTTCCTCCCTGGTGCTCCTTTGCTGCCTGTGCACACAAGTCTGTGAGGCCACGCGTGACGCCCAGCTGTGCACACGGAGCAGAGGCTGCGTGGTAGGAGCCACTCGTCACAGTGACCTGGTGTCCACACTCAGCATCCTGAGGGTCTTGTTCAAGAATAATCTCACCTGCCCCAAGGACAGGCTGCCCCCTTGCCCTTGAGGGGAGCTCACCAGGGCTCTGGGCACCCAGCATCTGCCTTAAGTGTTAGTATGTGGGAGCCTCCTTCACATGAAACTATCTGCATTTTAATTTGCTCTGAGTAAGTGGGCAGACAGGCCTCAAATTGCTTCTTATCCAAAGTAAATGCTAATGTTTAGACAACCACAAATCCGGTGGGATTCAAAGCCTGCCAACAATATCAGTGAAGGTAATGCACACTGTACATGAAGCACAGTCTTTCTCATATGTTTATATACAGCGGGGAGAGAGCAGGTTTTAGGCAGAGTAGTGAGTAAACAGAATCAGAGTCCAAAAAGAGTAACCTCAAGGGAGGAAGCTCTTCTGTAAAACTCTGCAGTTTGGACTGACCTGATTGTATGACAGGGGACATCTGTTGGTTGGTTGTCGATAAAGAAGGATGCGATTTGAATCTCTCTCGCTCTAGTGTTGACACTGGTGTAATGAAATGACTCTGATTCCATCCATCCTATGGAGTGACATGAACAAAGAACACAGAAATAAAATGCTTTTCATTGAGAGTTTTTATGCAACTGTTTTCATGAGGATGATATTTTTGTAATTTACCTTTTTATAAATGCTACGGAGGTCTCGGTATTGCCATAATGTATTCAGTACCTGGGCAGCTGCCTTGACCACTTTCAGTGAAGACCTAAGGATGCAAAGAATATTACAGTATTGCAAAGTATTCACTTCACTTTAAAAAAGGAACATTTTATTCAGTACGTTTCATGAAAAGTGCCTTTACTTTCTTGCTTGACACTGGTTTTGTTCTTAACAAAACACCTGTCCATTCTCAAGAGTGATGCTAAAAAAAGAAAATTGCTCTGTTGTTAGAAGCAAAATCACATGACCTTTTTAAAAGAAAATTGGTAATAAACTTATTAGTGGGACTGAAGGAGTGATATGAAATTAAATACACGTATGCCTTTTCCTGCCTTATTCTGCCACTGTGAAGATTTACCCAAATTCACCTTTTGAAAGAAGAGACTGAAGAAAAAGCAGTTTGTAGTGTCAGCCAGTAAAACTGATATTTTTGCATGATTTCAAATTTGCTCGGAGTACCCCATGTCCTCCAAGCTGCCATGCAGCTGCAGCTGTGCCCTGTATCTCAGTGTCCAGGAGAGATGAACTCCCATCAGGCATCACTGCACTCGCAGCCACATAAATTCTGGATACTCCAAGTATAATCCACAGTCCCAGACTTCATTAAAAATGTGGTGTGTTTACTTCACATAAATCAACTTTAATTGTTGATCTGCACCAGCACCTTGGGCTGATTTTATCAGCTTCCTGCTGCCTGCAGAGGGGAGAATGGGTCACATATTCTGGGGAGTTCGGGCCAGATTAAATCTGCTGGGGAGTCCAGAGCACCTCGTGGAGCCCGGCAGGGTCTGCAGGGGTTTTAAGCGTGACTYGGTGCCGGCCCTGCAAGGCTCGGGAGCCCTTGCGTGTCCCCTCGCTTGAGGCTCTGCTCCTCAGCTCTGAGTGTCTCTGCACAGCAGAGGCTCCAGGTCTCTCTGCATGGAGCAGGAGCTCTGCACAGAGCAGCAGCTCCGCACGGAGCAGGGGGCGCTCTGCACGGAGCAGGGGCAGCTCCCGTGAGCCAGGCTGTGCAGCATGGGCACGGTGACGGCTGTGAGCGCCACATCTCCCCGTCAGTGTTTCTCCAGCAAACCTGTCCCAGAAAATCCCTCTGGAGTGATAACTGCCCACAACCTACCTACTGGGACTGCCTGGGCTCACGGACAGCAGCTGTAAGACATCCATCCTGACTTTGAAAAGCTCTGGGCATTTTATTAATAATATGCTCCAGTTTTGGTAGCTCCTCATCAACAGAGGGAGACTGCAAAAACACACTTTTTTTTTCCACTCAAAAAGACATTTCCTACATTCTTAAAACCTCTGGGATGGAACAGATAAACAGCTCATTGCCTACTTGCCTGTCACCTCTTCCCTTGGTTATGTTCACCAGCTTTTCTATGCCGCCGGTGTCAGCGAGGGCCTTAGCATTTTCCATGTTCTTGCTCGTGACCTCATGCAGAGCACAGCAGATGGCAGCAACGGTCTCGTCGGACAGTATGCTCGGACCGTTGCCTCCAGGAAGTCGGTTCACCAGATCCCGCATAGCATATTTACCTTTAAAAAGAAGGAAAAATATATTTTGGTATTTAAGATGTGTAATTCTAATACTCATTGCATAAATGGATCTGAAAGCAATAATAAGGAACATAGGAACACTTCCAAGAATTCACATTTTACATAGAGGCAAAAGAGATTAGACATCAATTTTTTGAATAAATTCTTTTTTCTTCTGTCTTAAAAAAAAGTGTGAGAAATGAGTTGCATTTGTGTATTGCAGCAAGATCATTTGGAAATGAAAATTATTTGGAGGAGGAATATTACATTATTTCTTATGAATGAAAGGGTGAAACATATTCCTGGGCTAATGTGGGAGGGTTAAAGAAATGCTCACAGCTGTTTAGAAGGTTTTCTTTCAGCCATTCCGTTCATCTTGTCGGCCACAAGAGATCAGATCTCATTTCTGTCAGATTTCAAATGCTGAATTGCTGAATTAATTTTTTTTTGAGGACATATATTTGTATGTAACAGTGAATAATGAATAAGTTTCACAGAAAGCTGTCAACTATCTATATGCACTGGGGGCCCGAAGAAATCTGCAAACAAAAGGCACTTTTTTAATGCCTACTGGAAAATGGCCACTCATACTGTGAATACAGTGGTGCTCTGTCACTGTGCCTCTTCTAGCAAGATCACCAACAGACGTTTGCACATATCCATTTTTATTGTTATTCTTATATTACAGAATTATACATATATACTATATGAGTCCCTGACCTCTACTCTGATATAACTTCATTTTCTTCAGACTTTTGACCGCCTAGCCCCATTATCCTGGCCCGTATYAACTGTGGCAAAGTCACCTCTGACTACTTGCTGGCATAGGGTAGTTTAGGATTCTCTTCTTATCTCAAAAGGTTTTGTGGCATGATAGATTTTGCAGTGGATCTGCAAAGCAAAACACTCCAGCCTTTGTTAGGGAGCGGGAGGGGAGCTGCACTCCTCAACTCCCCGGGTCCTGCCAGGAAAGGAAAAGATGTCCTGAAAAAAAAAGGTCACTTGGGCATCACCTGTGTGCACGGCTGCTGGAGAGCACAACTGCTGACATGATTCCTGCAGGCCCAGCACACGCCTTGCAGGAAAGCATGCACCAAGCCGCCTCAGAAATAAATCGACTTTTCAGCTCTATTTGTGGTTTTGAGCACTATACTCTTCTCTGCACAAATGGTTTTATGCATTCATCACAGTAGTTCAAAACAGAACAGTCTTCTATAACAAAAATCAGTGTTCTTCACCGTGACGTGTTAGTAAGAGTCACTCAGGCTGCATCAGGCTTGGCTGAGGTTGGGATGTTGAACACTGGCTGTAGCAGAGCTGGAGATTCTTGAGCAAGGAAGAACAAACATTTCTTTTTTTGAAAAATACTAGACAATAATGTTAAAATACATGAAAGGAAAACAGTATTTTTTTTTTCTTAGCAAGCACCACTGTTGATTATTCACTGTTGGTAATTCAACAATTCAGCAAAGGCATGCATATACTATATATACTGCCCCACGCTCTTCTTTACTAGGAAGGTTTCTTCCCTTTCTCGCTCCCTAGCACTGTTAAATAAAACATTTACTGGTATACAGTGGAGCTGTCATATCCCCTTATAGCAGGCAAGGAACCTGGAAGCCCTCTAGGCAGGTTACCATTTAGCTCCAAGGAAGCACATTTGGGTTTTCTATCATATTTTGTATCAATGGTTTCCTGTCTGGTTGAGTTTGGTTGAGGTAACTTCATTCTGCTGTAAAGAGATTGCTATGCAAGATGGCTCAAGGCAAACCAAAAGACTACATTACTCTGAAAAGCTACTGCTGTCAAAAAGATTAATTTCTGTGACACAAGGGATATGGAATAGTAAAATCATTTATGCTGTTTCTCTTGGTAGCCTCTCATCCTAGTGTTTTTTCAATATAAGGCCTGACACACTGGTAGGCCTGTTTGCTGCAGCACAGTTCGCTACTTACCAATAAGCTCCTTGTTACGAACGTCTAATGCCATGTTCCTCAGGGCAGTTGCCACCGAAGAGACGACTCTATCGTTATCCATTCTCAGCAGCTCCACGAGGATTGGCAGTCCTTTTTCTTTTCTGACAGCAGCTCGAATGTATGCTGCAAACTGCAATAAAGTCACTTTATTCACTTGCCAATCTGCTACAATAGCCTGGTTGATACCATTCCCACAAGTCTGCAATTCTTAGGTATTCTAGGGAAGGCATTTTCCAAAGAAGGGACAATAAGTTAAAAGCGGATCTTTTCTATTATCATGGAAGGTTGGTTCCTTCCTGTTCTTGGCTCATTCCTGATACAGAACTATATATATCTATATATATATATTAATAAGCTAATAGATTAAAATCTTAACAGATGACATAACATTGTACATAATATATTTGTATTTGGACTGGTCTTACTTCAGCATCTCATCTAAACTGACAGTGGGATTTTTTTTAACTCTAATGTGCACTCCAGGAAAGATGGTTGTTTAAAATAAAAGGCATCAATGTCAAGGCCATTCTCCACACTGCTCTTGCCTATCTTCTTTGCTTTTGCTTCGCATCAAGGAAGCACCATTTTTGAAGTGCATAAGTAGTACTGACACATGCTGGAGACAAACGAGCTTTGCAGAAGAGAAAATCTCCTCCTGAGCCCATCCCAGTATCCATTTAAAAGCAAGCAGGTAAAGTGACAAGTGCAGGGAATGGAGATGCCCTGTGTCAAGGAGGGGCTTCTGCAGCACTACCTTCCAGTTGCCTGCAGAGAGATTCTGCAGAGATCCCGCGGAGCCCTCCAGAGTTGCTGGGTTGGAGCTTTCTGCCAGCAGCGTTAGGTAGGGTTTTACCACAGACGGGTGCCACAGCATTTCTACCCCTTTAGGAGACTTGGAAAATCCTGGTATAGGGCCCACTCCATCCCACTGTGAAATGAACACACACTTGTGAGTACAGAAATCCTCTATTTTCGTTTTGCTTTTGTCCAAGCCGTATGTTTTTGTTTTGACTCAACTACAATTGATATACTTGTACCAAAAAAAAACAAAACAAAACAAAACACCAAAACCCAAACCTGATCTTCCTGTGAAGCTTTTTTTTTCTTCTTCTTTTTTTTCCCCCAGCAACTCGGCTCTGGGTCTTTGCTGGGTGACTCCTTTCCCAACAAGTCATCCAGCTCGCTGATGCCCAGCAGACGTGCCTGAGGCACCTCCAGCTCCAAGCGGTAGGAGAGGTTTCTCAGGGTACACACACAGTTTTCCACTGTCTGGAACCAAAGAAAAAGGGTGTTTGGAATCAGCTGCTTTGTCACATTGTGATACTGCAAACCAAACAAATTAAGCAGAGATGAAACTCGTGGTATTTGGGATAAAAACATCAATTTCTAATTCTGGGTCTTGGGCATCGCTACTTCTGCTTCTTTGGGAAAACCGAAACGTTCCTTCTGATATCCCCAGTTACGAAAATATTGCTAAAAGTCATCTCTGCTGTAGGGAATTTTTCTGGTATTTAGAATATAAAAATAGTATGAGTGCTTTTTATTACTATTTTATCAAGGAATTAATACTTCAACATTGTCAAAATGTTACGCACAGAACCAGTTAATTATTACGCAACAGAATTTGATTGTGCACAAGTAACTTCAGGTTGGGAGAGACAATCAGTCAAGCTAATCACATCAGAGTCCTATATTTGCACTATGCAATCCCTGAAAGATCCTACTGGATGTATAGCTCGGTGCAAGAAACCATGTCGAGCATGCACACACCTTGCTGTCATAATCTGACGTGTTCACACACGTATGGATCACATACAGCAGCGAATCGACCAACCCGTCGCAGGACCTCATTTGCCTCCGGGCTTCTTCACCTGCAGAGCTCAGGTTCCTAAAGGATCAAAAGGAATGGGAATGTAAATGAATGCACAGTGCATTCAGTGGTGCACGCAGGTGCTACACTTCACTCAGGCACGTGCAGAAGTCTCTTGCACAGCTGTTGGACTCGAGCAGTTCAAAGCAAACTCAATGCTTGGAGCAACAACCTCCTCCCACCCGCCACACTCTTCGCAGAGGATAACTTTAATTCACACTGATTTCAAGACAGAAGTGGCTCCCTGACAAAGCCACCATGAGCACAAATCTCTCCCCGCTGCCTTTCCCACCCCAAGCTCTCTCAGCAGACTTGATACAACTCTCAGGTCTGTGTCCACTACACATGAGGTCCCTGAGCTTCTCCATGTTACAGACACCCGTTGTGGCCTCTTGCAACACCCAGGCATGTTCCGTGATCTGCTCTGTGGCCACTAACAGTGGCAAAGGTGACGGGTCTGTGAAGGGGGTTGTGGGGAAGGAAGAGGCTGCAGTGTGTGTAAGAACGTGCAGGGAGGCAGCCAGGGACGGGAYGCATGAGGGCTGCAGGAAGAGCTGCCCAGAGTCACCGTGGCGCTGGCTGCACCCCAGCCCACACGAAAAACAGCCCTGTGAGCAACACAGAGGAGCCGCTTGGGAAAAGGCTCCGGAGTTCAAAAAGGCCACCAGCAGACAAGATGTGATTCCATCCCATGTATTTAGGTACGGTGGCCTCACTCAGACATTTAAACCTAGTTTGAAACCTAGTGAAACAAAATGATAAGCAAACCTACAAATAAACAGAAATTGTTCATATACTGCCCCATGTCCTTGAATTCTCTTTTCTCATTTTTTAGTTTTGCATTTTATTATTTTGAAGAATACTTTTTTCTATGTACTGCTGTTTGTTAAATTATTGAAAGAAACAGCCAAACATTTAATTGTTGATATACATAACTTTAAAAACATATACAGCAATAAGGAATCACCAAATGCTCATGCTTTTATCTAAGTAATTTTCATGATCCTGTGGTGTTCTGTGGTAATACAAACCACAGTAATTAATGCCATAAGAGTTAACATCTCCCAGTGTCCAATTTTGCATTTCTCACTTTCTTTAATATATAGAGGGGGAAAAAAAAAAAAAGATAGATACAAACTTGCCTGTGTGGAAGAACTAACTAGAATTTACAGGCCTATAACAGCAATTTTGTTTTAAAGTTGCCCAATAAGAACCACCTGCTGAATAACCCAGTTCCTCTGCAAAACGAAGTCTCCTGTGATAGCGCATTACCTGAGGCAGCCGGTGGTATTGCGCAGAACCAGGGATGTCTGGAACTTCATTTTGTGATCRTCGTCGAAGGAGGAGCTGTTCCAGCCAGAGTGGGGCACAATGACGGTGCTGGTCAGCGTGGACAGCGCGTCCCTGATGATGGTCATCTTCACCGCGTCGCAGGAGGACAGGTTCCAGAGGACCCCTGCGGGAGGAGGGAGCGTCACGGCCGCATCAGCGCGGGGCAGCGCCAGCAGCCTGGTGCATCACCAACCTACCCGCCCGGCCGGGGAACACAGCCCCTCAGGCTGCCAACACAGCGAGTTACGCGCCGGCAGCATTGATCAATACACAGGCAGCGGAGCTGCCATTGAGAGATTCACTTTACAGACTTGAAATAATGTTTTGTAAACTCCAGGTTGCAGTTTATTCAACAGCTCTCAGCTGGGTTGCCTGGCTGGGGCAGCAACCCTTCCATGAAAGAGGTGCAATGTGCAATAACAATGAGAACAAACCCAGCAGCAGATCAGCAGCTGTTTCCTGCCACACTGAGAAGGGAAATCTGCATATTAGCGAGTAAATAGGCTCCTCTCTTCCTCAAGGAAAACTATCCAACAGAAACATGCGCTGGCTGACAGGGGAATTTCCTTCCTCCCTCGCTGGAACAGCGGCTCATTCTGCTCCTGGCTGGCAAGGAGAAGCCCCAGGCACCACAGGAGACCAGACGGACATTCCCTGCAAGCGCTCCAACTCATCACAGTTTGGAAAACACCCTTCCATCCTCCTGAAACCTCTGTTCCTCATCGCTACTCATCTCTAATGTCTACGCTCTTCTCAGGTTATCTAAAGACAGACGACTCGTACTGACAATCTTAGAGGGAGATCCCAGGTTTCTGCCAGGCATCTCCAATGCTTCAACGTACGGACTGACACTGTAGTGGACAGCCAAGTCCTGCTGCAGTGGAACATGTACAAAACACCGAGAAGAGCCCGCAGAAACGGCTCCGTGACAGGGCAGCCTCCTTGCTTCCAGAGCTTGCCATCAGCCACCCGCACCACCCAACCCGTGCTCCAGACACACGACCCGTCTCAGCACAAACATTTCCACATTTCAGAGCATGCCAGCGCCGCTCCCTTTTCACACTCCCCATCCGTTCAGATGAGGATACTCATCTTGGTCTTCCCAGAGTTCCTGTTCCTCAGCACATGAGGATGGAAACGTGTGGCTAATTCCAAGAGTTGCGCTCTCTCTTGGTAAACTGCAGCTCCCAGAGTTTGCCCTCCAGGCAAGGGGAGCAGGACAGAGGCTCCCGGAGGCCACCGCTCCCTTGTCAGTCAGTTCTCAGACAGTTCTGCCACTGTTTTAATTTTCTTTGGATATTCACAGATTATTTTTGTTCAATCTTTTGTCCAAAATTTCTTCCTGTACCCATGGTCTGGTTGCCTTTCTGAACACCTATTTTGCAGAATATTTCTTCTTTGAAAACTGCGCCTTTCATTCCAATGCTTCAACATATTACAAGATACTACATTAATTTATAAACACTAAAGAGCAGACAATGTCCTTCACAGTCTCACCGTCCTGAAGAACTATAGATGAGAAATCTACCGCAAAGGATCCTTCACACATCAAAACGGTGAGCAATAACTGAGGGTTAAATTTTAATACTATCATACGGACACTTTGAGAGACATGGAAAGAAGTATTTATGACCTTTATCTCCAGGTCCTGTAAAACAAGACTTCCATCAAGATGGGCAACTGATATATAAACCAGGAAAAGGAGAAAGGAAGTCTCTAGGATGAGCTGCAAGTCCACTATAAAAGACTGGATAGATCTTCATAAATTGCTTCAGGCTTCCAAGTTTGAGCTGCATCACATCTGCACGCTCAAAACAGGCTGAGGTTTACTTATTCCTCAGGTTTAATAGCTTGATTACATACAGCTATTTCAATACATATGCATTTTCATACCATAAATATCTCCTGCAACTGTATGCTCTCACTGAAGAGAAAACCTTCATGGAAACTTAATGGTGAGGAACCCGAACGCTTCACTGGCCAATGACGTCACACTTCTGAGACCCAAATTCATGCAGTCTGTGATTCATTCTAGGAATTAATCTCGACTAAACTGCCCTCCCCATTTGTTGTTAAAGCAAGTTACATAAGAGAAATAAATTCTGCATCAAGTCTCAGAGCACTATTAGATATTAAATCGTCTCCAGTTACATAATGTGGGAGTAAAGAGCTTACCCTATTTGTTGTGCTCATCCTCGAGCCACCGCCACCCGCTCCTGCTGCTGTCAGCTCCGGGGCTAAAGGCCGGGGGGGCCTGGGAGTTTCTTTCCAAACTGGGATACCGAACTAGGAGCTGCAGGGGGCTGCACCAGGCGAGGTGCGAATGGCCCAGGGGGTTGTCCACAGCTCTGTGTGTCCCGTGAAGGGACGCCTCCCTATTCCTCACCCAGAGAGAAGTATCTGCGCGTTTCTGACCTGCCTGCCCGAAGTGCCAGCGGCAGCAGCCAGCACCACTCCGAGCCCAGGCACCCGCCCAAGAGGGGCTGCGGTGCCGGTCCAACACCAAGCAGGACCCAGCGCAGCTGCTCCACGTGGCAGGGCAGGCGCTGCCGCCGCTGCTCGGCCCCCCTGCCCTAGCGCCTCTTTCCTGAGGCACAGCCAGGGCCTGAGCCCTGGTGTTTGCACCGCGGGTGTGAAACCTCTGCACACGAATGTGAAACCTCCACATGTGAGTCTGAAACTGCCGCACATGGCCCTGCCCACAAGGCTCCAGCCAGGCTTTTAAAATGACCAGGTTTAAAAGAATCAAAATAAAAGCATTTAAGGAGGATTTCTGCCTCCTGAAAAGTTGCTGTTCATATTAAGGATTACCTAGTATAACAAAGCCTAGATGTTTGGCAATGGTAAAGGGTTCCATCACAAGTATGTAAAATGAATGAAAACATATATAACATTGATTTAACTGTAGATAAAGTGCCTTTAAATAGCTCAGATGTAAAAGAGACAATAAAATACAGCACTCATGTCAAGCTATGCAAATAGTATTGATGAACCAGAATAAGTTTTTCTCTAAACTGGCTGAATAGGAGAAAAAAAAATTCAAGAAGGTAGAGGATGAAGAAAGTACAATATAAATGCTCAATATGTTATTCAGTGCTATAAATAAAGGAAAAAGGCCTTGATACAGGCCTTCTGTAACATCAGGTATCAACAAAATCAATATAAAAATCTAAATAGCTTTAATAAAAGAGAACTAAAGGAATGTGCATAGGCTTATGTAGTAGATCTCTCCCTTTTTTTTGGCATATCTTAGGTTTTACACACTGGAGTCCTAGCAGGGGCAGGTGATTCCTCTCACAGAGCCAACACAAGTCACTCACGGAGGTATTTTAAGACCTTCCTCCTCCTTCCAATTCTGTTTTGAAGTAACTATTTAGAATTAAAATAACATCACAAATTTGGCACTAGACATGAGATAAGCCCAGGATAACCCAAGGTCCTTCCGAAGAGGACCTGCGAGGACATCAAGAGCCAAAGACACAAGTGCCTTGCAAGGCCGCCCAGGGGGCTGCCCTGCACTGTCACCTGTCCGCCAGCCCCCCGGCATTGATCTTGAAGGTCTTTTCCAGCCATAATGGTTCTATGATGCTGGCAGAAAGCAGATGATCAGGATCCATCTAGAGTCTTTGAAGCTGTCCTGGGGCCCAGGTAATTTGATGGAATATGCAGGCAAGGACAGGACTAGCCAGTGGCAGCTGACGGAAGTGGGTGCAACTTTGCAGATAGGCAGCACCAGGCATAACTCTCCAAGCAGAGCATCATGACTTTCACTTCATACTTCTAACTTGCTAGGTTGGAAGTTGTGCCACTGAGATAAAAACTCACAAATGACGTAGGTTCCAGAAACAGAGACACAAAGAATTCGACATCTAGTAAAAATGGGTGATTTGGCATTCTTATTTTTAAAGACAAAACTTGATGTTGTTGCATTTAGTGACATCAATTGTTTTTATCAAATACCAGTGCTAGTAGACAGGTCACAGAAACCCCCCAAATCAGTGGATTTCTCAGAATCTTCTGTGAGGTACTCCCAATGGGAATTATTTATGAAGAGCTGTTCTTTCAACACACTAAACAGTGACAGTCTGTTTTTATATGCTGCTTGCTGTGTACAGTGCACATAAAATCACTCAGGAGCAACATATTCAAACATTCAAGTTGATGGCATGCTATATAATTAAAAATACGTATTTAAAACTCCATTGATTCACTTGCAGATTAATAAATGCAGTAGGCTTTATCTCTTATAAAAGAGATCTCTTATAAAAGATTTCCCTACTTATAAAAGTAGGGAAAAGACTGGAATTATAATAGCATAAACGTAGGGCTGTAGTTTACTGACTCTACAAAAGGCAGCATCAGCAGAAAACTAGCAGTGAAGTAGGTAAGTCACAGTATGAAATTTCACTGATCTTTTTCCTGCCTTTATGTTGTCAGGCACATGGAATGCAGAAAAATGTACACAGCAGTACAGGATATAAAATTTAAAAAATAATATAAAAATCAATAGTTTGTTAACTAGAATTTCTCAAATTGAGGACAGTTTTGCTGTCACAGATGTAAGCAACTTGGGAAAGGGAAGGCCAAGGCCTTATTTTAGTTCTTTTCCTAAAGGTCCTTGCCTGCGACAGTGTTGCTACACGGCTGGAAAGCCAGGGCTCTGGCTCTGCACAGGGAGCAGTTTATGACTTGTCTGTGTTGATGAAGATCTGAGAAAAACCAAAAACCACCTCTATTGATGCAGCTTCTGATGCGTTTTCACTGGTAGACATGCTCTCTGGACACACACCAACACTGCTGAGACTTTAACACATCACAGGGCTGTTTGCCTAGGTCTCCCCACAAGAGACTCAGCTATCAGAAGTGCCCCTGTGCTCAGGAAAACACACATCCTGACCTCCCACCCCACAAAGCTGCACCAGCCCCATGAGGCACAAGCTCCTTGAAAGCACAGGCTGATTTCAGGCTCCTGCAAAGCACAGACTTGCCTAGACAGACCTGCCCAGCCCCACAATTCACTAGTTCTCCAAAACTCAGACAGCTATTCAGGGCAAGGTCCCAAGTTATCTAAAAGCTTGCTTTGGACTAACTCATCCCTTTCTTCTTATATAAATCTATTCATGTGAAAAACATCTATATTGATTGCAAGAAGTCTGCTATTCCTATCTTACTTGATAAAGTAATTTTGCATTTTAAAGTAAACTAGATGGGGATTTCACACACAGTGATGCTAGATATACCTGTTTTCTTTAAAAAGCAATGGATGCCCACTAAATGGTGCTGCTAATGAGGGAAATACAATTTACTTACCAAGGAAGAAGCCTTTTCCTCAGGAAAAGAAAATGCATATTTCCCTCATTAAGAAATGTTAGATATTCCATATTATATGAAAAATTATGGATAAGCTGAAATACTGACAAACAGTGTTAATTTTAAACCAAGAATCAGCCACATAGTGCTTCTAGAGATGCATGTTTACACTAATTTTTCTAGTTTTAAAAGGTTGTTTTAAACTTGAGATGCAAAATAAAACTGAGGGAGACCCTTGTTAGCTTTAATTCTGCTACAGGTAGAATCTTTTAATTAATAAATAATTGGATCTTCTCCACTTCTTTCTTTATCTCGGTATTTATAGAAAGGGTTTAAAAAACTTTGCCAGAAAGGTACTGTGAATTTGCCTACAGTGTTCAGTATTGGTCTGACTCCATTCTAACAGAAGTCTATGTCACTGACTTAAGCAGAACAGAATGAGGTGAAAACTTACCATTTTGCTGTACTTGGTAGAAAAAAGCATCATGCAATATCTTGGTTTAAAATTAGGGTCACTTTTTCTGAGGTAGTCACCTATTTATCTGAAAATTATTTTTGCTTACAGATTACGTGCTGTGTATTTATAGAAAGATAACAGTGTACTTGTTTTTTTAATAAATAGTAACTATAGTCCATAAGCAAAAATTTGAATTTGGCTTTATCTGTGGAACCATCCCTTACGTCTTAAAAGCTCAAGTAATTCAGACACATCAAACATGAATTCTGTAGAGTAGACAACGCAGCTAACGCGCAATTCTATTTTTAGGTATTCCATTTACATAACTATTCTTAAGGAAATAACTGCATGCTAGTAGAGAAAACATCAAGATGTAGATATAGCACAGGTTATCTTAACATTTGCTTATGTGGAAAACATTTAGGGAAGAAAAAGCCTCCATGTGAATTTAAAGTCATATGCTCTGCATACATTCTATACAGAATCCTTTTCTCTACTTAATATACTTCCAAAGTGACTCGGCTAAGGTATATGTACCATTTCAAGGTATTTCTTTGTTTAGAAAAGCCGTTAAGATATTCAGTTCATGCAAAATAGCTTAATATGAAATAGATTGAAAAAACATAGGTAACCAAACCAAATGAGAAAGCTATCAAAACTTGAAACAGTAAGTTTCCTGAAATAGTGAAAACTCTTGCTTTTTTCTGTTCTCTCATATTTTTCTGGACCTTGACCTTAACAGACACAACTCTCCCATGCTAAGAGAGAGACAAGCAGCTGCATCAGAGCACATCTAAAACTAATAAATCCAACTGGTTTCCACTCAAACGGCATCCTTCATGTGTTATAACTGGAAATCATCGATTAATTCTGCCCTTTCAGTCTGCACCTAGACCCAAGTAGTCCCATGGGCTACAAACTACCTTATCATCAAGAGATGAGAGGTGTGCACAGTCAGGTACAGGCTGGAAATGCAGAGGTTTCTGTAACTGGAACACTTACAAGTGTCTGCGTCTAGCTTAAGATACACATTCATAGTCTGGATTCATCTTTGAATTCTGCAAGACTTTATTTAAAACTTGCTAGAAGATTTTTGGTTTTTAGTTTTTAAATCAGTAACAAGACTGATGCTAAGAGCCAATAAAGCAATACTGATTCAAACAGAACTGGGCCTGCATGCTAGATATTCACACTGGACAAAAACTTATCCTAAGTGCAACTACTCTTTTTCACTTATCTCAGTGAATCTATACTTGTATGCCAATATTTTAAATGCCAGTAATCAAAGTAAATTATTTTGTACTTAAAAAAACTAATGCACACATAAAATTCCAGACAATATGCTCTAATGCCATTCATTCATCAGCTTTTTCAAAATTTTGTCCAGAAAAGAAAAAATAATCTGTATTACAGTTCTGCACCACTTTTTTTTCTATACAAAATGTACCTGTTACGAGCTCTTTTATTTCTGCATCCATAGTTTTTCTCAGCAGTCGCAAGAGGGCAGGTATCCCACCGACGTTCTTCATGGCGACCTTGTTCTCGTCGGTAGACTTCCCGTACACGAGGTTCCTGAGCGCCCCGCATGCATTCTTCTGCACCTCCAGCACCCGGTGATCCAGGAGGTCCACCAGGTGCTTGATTCCTCCCAGACGGCACACCTGTAGGACACAGCCACAGCAGCATGAGCTCCTATGAACTTCACACATGGCACTCCACAGATTCAAAGGGCCTTTTTTTATAGAATGATAGTATRCCCTATTCTACTCCAAAAAGGAAGATTATCAGGAAATCTTAACTGTAGTTAAGCTAAAAGGCTGCAAGTGAAAGTGCAATTTAAGGTTGTAGGAAAAAATCCTTTACCATTTTTCAAAAATTTTGTACCATTTTTGGACTTTCCTTTCCTATTCTACCCTGCACAATAACTAGTTTAGCAAGTCAGAACACTATTAAATCAAATCAACACATACAGTTTTTATGGATTTTTTTAGCTAAAGAAGTTCACTGTCTTTTACTGACCATAACAAGAAAAGCATAAAACACTTGTCAGTAAAAAGAGCACTGAGACCTAGGGAGAGCTTTTGAGCAGATGTTTTGAAAAGCAGAATCTCTTTTACACTCATGGAAACTGGTGCTGGGGATCAAACTGACTGTTATCTTCATACACCCCTAAAAAGAGCCAAACTGAAGAGCAGTGGAAAAGCAACTGAAAAACAAGATTTCTATCAACTGTATACATGCTTTTAACTTGTCAAATCAGCTGGCAGGTAGAATAATAGAAATAAAATGAAAGGATAGGGACTTAGAATTTTTTTAGGTTTCTATTAAAAGAGTATATTTTTCTTTTTTAAAGAAAATCTTAAACTTATTATTAAAAAAACACCATTTTACTACTGCTGAAATTATATTGCATTTAATAATTAATAATTTAGTAATTTACATGAGGCTTTACATTTCAAAATACCTCAGTTACTAACAAACAGAAATTCAGCATATTTGCACACCTACATTGTCAAAAAACACATGTGTACAAAGCCTGGCATTGCTGTATCATTCACAGTCAGTGTTACGATAGCAGCCAAATACAGGAGTCTTTTTTGAGGGCATTCAGTGGACTTATAGCTCTTTACGTGGAAAGATTTCTGCAGCTAGGAAGTTTGTTGTACTATGAAAATTGTCTTGCACAGTATTTATTTGACACAGCCTATACTGAAAGCACAATTTGCAGGATGCTATCCACTTTTTTAAAGGTTTATTCCTTCTTAAGGCAAATAATCCTTATTTCTACATTACCAAATAAAGCAAGAAACAACTGTTCATAGTTTTCAGTTAAATCCCTCTTGTATGTCAACACAAATGCACATCAGACATTGCACCCACTTTACACATTATTTAAGGAAAAGCACATTTAGGTAGATATTCTTCACATGCTGGTGCAACTTATTCTTTCCATGTAATTTTGAAGGCAATTTAGATGGTAAAGATGGGTTTCTCGCAGATAAGCAATTTCTTATGCTTCCTCCAAGTTTTAGCAATGTCAGCATTTCAGTTCATCTCTTGGACCTGTAATATCCTTACTAGTCTAAGAAATTAATCTGCTCTCTACCACAGCAATGAAGTAACATATCTAAAAGATGTATATAACATTAAAGGAGTGCTCAAATAGAGCTTTAATGATCTTAGCAATATAGCCATTACGATCCTTTCCTATCCTCAGCAGTGCCTTGTGCTGGCCTTTGACTAAAGGGAAGACACTTGTCAAGCACTGTGGCTTCCCTCTCGCCTTGGACACCAGCGTGGCCTCGGTCACCATTGCGGTCCTGGACACCAGTCCATTTTCAAACACGCCAATTCCTGTCCACCACTGTAACTCAAGGACAGCTTCTTCATTAGAGGCTGGAAGTTGGGTCATCAGGGAGCAGGGGGGATCTTCCCTTTGCTTTCCCAACAGTACCGAAGCATTCTCTCCCAGCAGACAGGACAATTGCCGTCTTTCTTCCTAATATTATAAAAAAATCTAAAATATGATTAATTCGAGACAAGAAAAACAGTGGTGTCATTATGTGAATCTTTTTTTTTTTTTTGAAAAAGAGAAGCTTTCTGTTTTTCAAAATTCCATGACCTCCTAAACAGGAAGGTAGCTACATTTGCATTTTCCTATCAGGTTCATGCGATATATATAATCTTCTAAATCCCAAGCCATTATTTTTTGATTTAAAAACATGAGATGTGCAAGTTCTGTTAAAATTTTAG
Organism: Eudromia elegans; assembly: GCA_003342815.1. Lineage (NCBI taxonomy): Eukaryota > Metazoa > Chordata > Aves > Tinamiformes > Tinamidae > Eudromia > Eudromia elegans. The sequence goes on from PTEX01000214.1 coordinate 251,169, forward strand.
GCTATTCATTTCTTTTAGCTCTGTGTACTTCCAAAAAAATCAAAACATGCATTTCATAATCTCAAATATTATATATTCAAATATATATGGAATATATATATATATATTCCAATAAATTCATAATTTATAAAAATCATGCAACAAGGACACCTGGAAGAGTGGCTGACAAAACCACAACACCTCAGATGGATGGACACACGCAGTTAAATAATATTCCAAGAATTCCCAAAGGAACAGTGACAAAATGGCAAGAGGATGAAGGAGCTGACTCCCCCAATCATCACTGCCTGATGTCTGCCTGCCACTGTCACCAACAAAGATGATCAGAGCTGCTATCGCTCCTTCCCCAGCCAGTTCTCCACTCCGCGTCAGGCCCCGGATGCGTTTAGCTCCGCAAGCTGACGGCAGGGCAAGAGGAAACACAGATGCTCCCATTGAGGGCAGCAGACTGAGCTGGGTGAGCAGCGGTGTCAGCAGCCCCAGGCTCAGCGCATTCCAGGTGTGGCAACAATCATCCAGCCACAGACGCAGGGGAGGTGGCGAGATGAAGGCAAAAGGGATCAAAGGGGAAGTGCAATGTCTCCCTTGCAGCAACCAGAGTTGTTTTGCTGGGTGAGCAACATTCTTATAGAGGTGCTATCAATATTTCATTAACATAAGTTATAGTCATTGTATTCATCATGAAAATAATAGCTAAAACATACATGGGATATGAGTGGGAAAGCAAACTTCTTCATAGGTTACAGCTGCTCTGTGGAAGAAGCAGCTCTTTAAATTTAGACAAATGCTAGATGATATTTTAACAAGAAGTTCTATTTTCACTCAGATACACCTTTCCCCTATAATGAACCGAAATTAATACTGCCCTCTACGTATTTCCAGGATTGTGATTTCTTTTCTTTGCTTAACAGTTCATTTATTCCCTATGGGGCACTAAAATATCTTCATCAAAAGCAGAGGAAACCTTCAAGAATTGTCATTTCTCCAAGAATTACTGCTTCTCATAATCTCCAGCCACCACCACATTGTACACATAGACTTCAGTTCACCCACACTTCTATAATTCTGCCAGTCTGTGCAACCCAAATGTCAGAGCTTCACATAATCTGCATCTGTTACAGTCTTATGAGGGTCTGTGCAAAAACCTTCATGCATATATGAAGATCTACGTAAACTATATAGATGTGCATATATTTACACACATCTACTATGTCAGCATTAACATACATCTAGTACAATCAGAAACATGAAAGTGTCCATGCTACAACAGAAAGATGAAAATCGAGGCAAAAGGTGTGGCTGCTCTCAGTGCTGCACAGCCTCCCCAGCACGGGAAGCAGCGGTGCCTACCTCCGTCTTCACTTTGTTGTCCCCGAAGCAGAGGTGCTGCAGGTAGGCAGCCGCGTTGGCCTGCACCGAGGGGAACTGGTGCTGCAGCATGTGAATCACCTCAGGCAGCTCCGGGTCTCGCCAGGCAAACTCCCTTCAGTGGGGAACACAAGCACAGGCATTAGTTATACACACACATTTATTTACTAGGCAGAATTACAACAGCACATTACAAGTGGTTTTCATCAATTTTGTTTTCGTTCTGGAGGACTAGGGCTAGGAGGAAAAACAGGTATGTGAGAACAGTAATGAGTCACCCCACATTTTATTCTTCTCATTGGGAAAGAGCGCTTTATATTCTACATGCTTCAGTTGGTTATGATGGCCGTACAAACAAATGTACACACTGAAATTACATCAACTGAAGCCCTACAACCCCTAAAAACTCCCCAGAACTTCAACACAGAGTGCCAGATGCACACATTTCTCCTGAGTTCTATACATTTAACAACATTGCTCAGGTGTATCACTCCTGTAAATTACTTTCCTCAATACTCAATGCTCTTCCTCCTCTGAAGCCAATTATACTGGAAAAAAGCTGTGCAGCTGTGGATGTCTTCATCATGATCAGATCCACATAGTTTGCATAATCTGAGTTACTCAAGGATTGCAAACATAATACCAATTTCATCAGAGGTACTTAACTTAACAAATCATTTTATTTACTCAGGCAAATCTGGAAAAAGGAATTAAGCACATCAGCGCCCATTCACACCCAACGGAGTTAGAAATGTAGCCACTAATATTGGTTGAGCTAAGTTCCTTTTGTAAAGCAAGTGAAAAAAAAGATAGTAGTGTATCAGGTCTCCTATTCTTGAAACTCCAGGCAAGTTTAGAGAGGCTGTTCCAAGTACAATGTCTGGAAGTATTCAAAGGGCAGAACCACAAACTGAAAGGGACCAAAACAGGACAAAACTGCTTTGCTGTGAAACCAAATCTTCAGGAGGTGCACCACCAATAGACACTAAGTCAGAATTTCTTAGCTGTTATTTGCATCCCAAATATCAGTGAAAAACTTCTATGTAAGGTTTTGTGAGCCAGAACAGCAGAGGCAACACGCAGCGAGCAAGGAGTAGAGGCAAGACTATCAACCTCACTTAGACAAACGAACACAGAAATTAAATGAAATTAATCCTGTCTCTCTGTATCTATTAAAATAACAAGTATATTAATATTCATTAATAAGAAAAATAATACATTTTCAAGACTGAAAGACAGGGCGAATCTCTAAAGTAACTAAACCATGTCTATTATAAGCTTTTTGTAAAACAGGTATAAGTTTTAGTGAAAAGACTCTCTTAATTGTAATGACAATATTACACTTGTCACATGTTCATGTTGCTGGTATGCACTTAGATTGTCAAACTAAAGGAAATGTTCTAAAAATAAGTGTGCTTTAGCTTTGGCAAAATGGCACATTTATATTTTTTCAGATTTATGCTGTTCACGAAAAATTCATTCAAACAAATTAAGCACATACTTTCTAATTTTGAAAATTTCCCACTCTCACAAAAAGAAGTTTACTACATAAAGGATTACAAATGCCTCTGAAGAATTACTCGGAAAGACTATAACCTGTGCCATTGACATCAAATTTACCAATACTCCCTGTAATAACTTCTAAATGAAAATAAATATAGAAGAAAAGCATAACAGCATTTAAATGCATCCCAGCTGTTCATTCTTACCAGAGCAGAAGAAATGTATTACTTTAGCCACTCAACAGGATCTTTAAATTTGAATTAATGATGTTTAAGCAATGCAGAGCTGAACTGCATGCAACCGGAGATGCCCTGTTTATTCAAGGAACGTATTCAAAAGCTGTGTCAACTACATATGGCTGCAAAGTGGGGCAGACTTGCCTGGGGTCCTTCTGAATGCTATCTATGGAGGGGGAGCGCGTGGTGCCATCGTCAGCGGGCGCCGTGTGCTGCAGCCGGCCGTACACAGGCTCCGAGAGCCGGAAGGGCACCGGCCTGTAGGGCTCCGCGTAGGTGGCCGCCGTGCTCAGTGCGTAGTTGTTTCTTTGGTAGGTGAGCGTGCTGCGCTGACTGGACGATCTCTGCAGGTTTCCAACTCCTGGCAGAAAATCAGCATTAAAAAAAAATAGGCACCAAGTATCTATTGAAGAGGCAAAGTACCAGTTGGTCAAAGAGAGCGATCAAAAGAATTCTGGAAAGCGTGTGGCAGCACAGCCAGAGGGATGCAAGGGAGAGGCTACTCCTTCATGTGAAACACCCTCCTTCACATGAAATATCCGTAGGAAGCGTCTCTGTGAGACACCACCAGTGACAGAAGACGACTTTGGTGGAAATGGATTTAAACCCTGCTTTGCTTGAGCACATAAAGTACAAAGGCATCTTGTGTCTTTAAACAGAAGTCATGCTCTAAATTGTGTTTTAGAAATCAGGCTCCAAAGCATTTAACAAAATCCAGCCATCAACAGCGGCGATTTCAATTTGTCAATAGCACTAAAGAGGGAAAAATAACTAAAAAAAATTCCTATAATAGATATTATATTTTCCTTTTTTTCCAATTATTTGCATTTTTTTCCTGAACACAGCTAATAACAGGAGGAATCAGGATTAAAGATGCTTTCAAAGTATTAAAGTTGGGGCTCCAGAAATGCAGATCTTCTGTCTGACAGAGCTGATGTGGTTCATCTTTCTAAGGTAACTGATACTAAGTAAACCAGAAAGCAGAGAATTTACATTTCTAGTTAACTTTCCTCATTATCACATCCTGACAAACATAATTTGTCTGCTTCAAGCTGTAGCAGACACAAGAGAATAATTGCAATATCCCTTGTCTCCTTCAATACATAGCACTCTCAGTATTGCAGTTCTGTAAAAAAAGATTAAAAAGCTACTTTTAAATGTGTAAAAATAACTTAAGAATCAGACACATATAGTATTTACTATGCTAAAAAACACAAATTACACTACAAAAGATGTAAGTATGCAAGCTACCATTTTAGTGGACAGACAAAAAATTAACAAACTTGGTGAGAGAAGGATGCACAAAGAATGCAAGAATGTGTGATAAAGTATGTGTCACAAGATGCCCTTTTTCCAAGCCGCTTGAGCATACCGTATAAACAGGAAAATATTCTGGCTCTAGGTTGTCACTGAGCACTTGGAACAGGTTGCCCGGAGAGGCTGTGGAGTCTCCTTCTCTAGAGATCTTCAAAACCCACTTGAATGCTGCCCTGTGCCACGTGCTCTAGGTGACCCTGCGTGTGCAGGTGGGTTGGACTAGATGACCTCTAAGAGGTCCCTTCCAAACTTAAGCATTCTGTGATTCTGCGACACACGGGGCCAAGCAGCACAGCATCATTCCAGTTGTTTCAAATCTCTCTCGCACTTCCCTTGGTCTGTATCCCCTGCTTTCTGCAGTGAGGCCAGCAGTCGGTATGCCCTGCAGTACCGGGCGCTCCGGAGAAGAYGCGGAAGCCTCGGCACGGTTTGAGTGAGCACACCTGAGCGCATCACCCACCTGAGCCTGTTCGATACAAGGCTGCCTGGGAGCCCTGGTGCAGCTCGATGGTCCCGTGGTTGGGGCTGCGGTACACTGGGCTATAGTATGTCCTGCCCTCGTAGATAGGTGTGATGTGCAGGTCGGGAGACACAGTGGACCGCAGCTCCTGTCCCAGCTGGCTGTGTTGACTGGCGTATGAACTCCGCAGGCCTGAAAACACGAAGAGGTGAATGAATACATGCCTGTCCACTACCCCTTTGAAATATGCAAGCAATCATATGCAAGTCTTTCTTGCTTTAGCCATGAAAAAGCTGTATCACAAAACTTTTAGAAGAAATTAAATACGGACAAATATATTAATAGATGATAGTACTAAACTATGGTCAAACATTTTTCCTTAATCTTCTCTGCATTAATAGTATTAGATGATTAATTGACTAACCTACATTTCTTTGATTATGCTTTGTCTACAAACTGGTAGTTTTTTAAGTTTTCCAACTCAGCCCTATTCCCAGGTTCTCTATATCAGCAGCAGTCTGCAGTATACCAAGAGCAAAGCAAGACAGCATGCACAGCTTGCCACATCGGCGTCAACGAGCTACATTCTGAATCTGACAGAAATCCAGCTGGGGAAGTGGCACCACACGAGGTGCAGTCGGTCATCTTGAAAATGAAGCAGTTCGTAGCCTAAGAGGCAAAGATGTCTTGGTAACGGCAGCTGCTACAACAGGCCAGCAGCCATGAAGAGGAAGGTGCAAAGTTCAGGTTAAATGTCAGGGAAAGTCTCTTCATGAGGAAGGTCACAGACTGCAGACTATCAAGAGGGCTGCAGATCTCCAACCTTGGAGGTGGTCGGTCCTCAGCTGTACAAGCCCCTGAACTTGCATTGGTGCCAGCCTTGGTCCAAGCAGGGGGCTGGACCACCCTGCAACCCAGGGTGGCTGGGCAAGCTTTGGGGCTGCCAAGGCCGAGGTGATGGACATAACTCTCCAGTCCACCAGAGAGTTCCTCCCACACGTGGCCAGCCTGGGGCTCCCCGTGCCGAACAGCCTGACATACATTCACCCCACGAGACGCTGGCACCACACCAAGGCAGTGGGGGTTTGCACGCACGCCCAGCCCAAGCAGGAAACTACTTGCACGACCTGACGATCATATCTTGCAACCAAAACACCAAGGTCTCCCAGGGCAACACAGGGCAGGAAGCAGACGAGCACAGGGCAGGCAGCCCGCGCTGTGCATGTAAGTACGTCAGTATGATGGGTAGCTTGCCCCCACCAGGGGACTGAACCTACGACGTGAGCAGTCCTAGAGGACTCTAGCAGCAGCTGTCTGGCATTGCCAAAACGAAGCCACACCGACACAGTAGAAATTGAAGGCTGGATCTCTCAGGTGATGCTTGGAATTGTTTTTTCTGTGACTTACTGAGCAGCATAAGACAGGGATGTCTTTGCCTTCTGAGTGCAAATGTAAACTTACAGGGAGAGGCGAGGAGGTCTTTCAGTCTCAGCAATGCCTCTGCTCCTCTGTTTCTCAAATTCTCTACAGCTCATAAAAAGGACTATTAATACTTACCTACATACAGCGATGCTGCAAGAGGGGCTAATGTTTTCTGGATGGAGAATTATTAATGAAGTTAACTGCAATTTAAAGGAACCTGTCCACCATATAAGCAGACATCAGCATTCAAATGAAGCCAGGCACAGCAGCTACACTCTTCTTAAAGAACACACCCCCTTACTTCTAGACACAGTCATTACAGCCCAGGGTCAGATCTCCTTCCATCTTGTTAAACTACTAAATTCCATCAGTTTGCAAGAATAAATTTCTTAAAAGTTTCCCATTTTATCAAATTTTAAAGCTTGAATATAAATTAGAAAGTAAATGAACATATTACAAGTTTGTGTTTATATATTACTGATTTTTTTAAATATAAACATATTATAAACTACTTTATAAAATGGTATTATGAGATGTCATGAGAATAAACATAATTTTGGAAAACTGACTCATAAAATTATTACTGAGATCTGATATGTGATCTGACAATCCTAAATATTAATGCAATCTTGACAAAATATAGTCTAAACCGTAAGTATGCCAAAAGAGATGGGCAACTTGTTCCAGTTTCCTACTTCATGCAAGAGAAAACATTCTAGTTACAAGCAACAATGGTCCTTAAAATTGTCTTGTGTCAAAAACAGCAGAAAGCTGAAGTTCTTCCTTTCTCAATTTGAGAGTTTCTCAGCAAGAGGAACTGATACAGAACATTTAGTCCATTTTGAGAAGCACAGACATTTTATACTCAAGACATCAACTGGTAAGGTGATTACAAGGTTCTACAAGTGATGGATTAAGTTCAGAGCTTCAAGCAAGAGCAGGATCCAATCCAGGGCAACCCATTCCTTTAGAAGCAGACAGTAAGTAATGTGGTTTGAATGGCCTACTAAAACCGTAAGTAACAAGCCAATTTGAAGAAAACTGAACATTAAGTTGACATAAATACTTTTTACAAGAGAGGTAGCACTTATGGAATCACAGCTATTTCCATATCTTTAATTCTCCTAATGAAGTAAAAGTAAAAATGGGACAAGATCAATCCACTTCATGAAAAAGCAGCTTTGTTCTTGATTTTAGTACCATGACAGTTGCTTAAATCTCATCATTTATACACATTCATTCTAATAATGTAATTGTAAAGTTAAAAGATAGCAAGATTGTTAAATCTTCAATAGCTTTTTTATAATTTTACAGGAAAAAAAATCTTTATGATATTTTTTGTATTTAACAATGAAGTTCAGTCATCCACTAACTTTACTGGCTGTTAAAATGCAAATGTACATATTTTATTCCATTCACTAAATCCTTGTAGATTACTGAAGTCATCTCGAAGAGCAAAATCGGTCCCAAAATCTGCAACTTCTCCCTCGTTTCCAGCTGAGGCGACATTGGGCCCCACATCTTGCAGACAGCAGCCTTAAACTCCTCTGAGATGGCAGCCAGCCTAACCGGCAGACAGGGATTTGCCAATAGATCAATTTGCAGCATTCCCATCGTTCCAGTGGCGTGAGGAAGGTGCAAGCTAGCCACGGCAGGAGGGATTTAAGGAGGTGAAGAGAAGCCACTATAAATGTTTAAATAGCCCATGATATATTTTGCTCTGGTACTACAGCACAAAATTCCTTTTCCCCTTACCTTTTGCAACTGGATGGCAGTTTTCCTCTACTTCACATACTCCACAACATCACATTAAAAGCAACATACAGACTGCCACAAATTTATATAAAACACATTTATATAAAATCAAATGATTTCTTGTTGTCATAAATACTGTCCTTTTGCTGTTCATTACTTTCACTTATGAATAAACTGAAGAGCACAGGTCCCAGCATGGCCCTGCAGACTCAGCTGGTGACATGCTCTCACACTTTAAAAAAAACTTTCCATTTATTTTTCCATACGTTGCTTATCTTCCAACCAGTTTCTTATCCATGGCAGCTTACTGTCTTCAAAGAATTTTTTTGTGATAGGTCTTAATGAAACACTCTCTGGAACTTTAGGTAGACCATATTAATTTTCCTTTAAAGAACTGCAACAGATTTGTGAGGCATGACTTACCTTTACCTAAAAACATGCTGACCGAACTTTCCCTGAAGTACCATACTTATCTCTGCATTCAATGATTTGCTTTCCTCCAATTTCGACAAACCTGTCTGTTACAAATGTTGAGTTGACTGGTCTGGAGTTTCCCAGAAAGATCTGGAACTCTCCTCAAAATTGCAAGTTTTTGTCAACTGAGAAATGCATTAGTACCAAAAGGTTATAGGTGAGATACTGCACATAAAGTTAATAGTTGAGCTCTTGCTCTCTGGATGAACACCTTTTGGTCCTCATTATTGCTACTGATCATTTGGTAGCAATTAGGGACAGATCCTTTGATGCAGCCCCTCTGAAGAAGGCTTCTAGACTGAATGTCTGCACTAGGAACAGACATACATTTGCTTTTCCAAATTGCATTTTGAACTCATTTTGTCACTCTTCACTGAACTTGAAATTTTATATCCTTTTCCTTCCTTCTCATTTGCACACAACTTTACCTTTTTGAATGAACAGTTTTAACTTTTGATATCCTCCCTCACAGTAGTGTTTACTCATTGACTTTTTAAATACTTTTGTGAAACTATGCTATAAAACCTGGCATACATTTTCCTTTGATGCTTCCATGTAGCATCTTCAATTACATACAACTGCAAATACTTTTACTTCATCTGTTCCTCTCAAGTTTTGACTTGTCTTGGCCTCATTTAGCTTAAATATCTCAGCAGAGGACTTCCTGATGGCTACGGGTGTTCCCTGTGAGCATACAGTGTCATTGACACGTACGGCTTGACATGAGCATTTACAGCCACTTTGCAGAATCCACCAGAGCTGTGTCCAAATGCCACAGAGGCAACACACAACTATGACTGATTTATTGGTTTTCTGCCTTGGCTGGTTAATACTCAATTTTAAGTTGTGTCTTTACCTTTTTACTAACCTGTAAGGCTGTCTGGACGTGGCGGAACCATCCTCTCATATATCTCGTACTGCTGTCCATACGGTTCCACATCATGAATTGTCCTTTGTAACGTTGATCCCAAGTGCTGCGGGACTGCAGTCATGCCGGAACGTTTTGGGGAAGAAGATCCCAGCTGGGTTTGAGAGGGAGAGGCCACTCGGGCTTGCACATCGGCAAGGGCCAGTGGGGAGCCCACCCGGGCCGAGGCGGGGTACGGGGCAGCACCGCCGTTGGGGTTCGCAGCCTGCCGGGCCAGGTGCCGCGCGGCCGGCGGGGAGGCAGGTCTCTGCGCGGTGTAGGGGGAAGCGGCGCGCGGCGCCGGCAGCGTGGTGGACGAGTAGGCGCTCACAGGAAGGGCTCTCGGCTCGGCGAGCGGCGGAGAGCCGTAGCCGCTGCCCAGGGAGGCGCGCAGCGAGCCGCGCGACGGCGAGATGCCCGTGCCCGCCACGTAGGAGGGAGACTGCGCTCGGGAGGGCACGGAGCTGACACGTCTCATGGTGCGGCTGGGAGCGATGCTCGCCGACGGCTGTGCAAACACAGAAAGAAAACTTCTGTCACATTTATCTGTTAGGCCAGACATTTCTCCTCCATAAGCTATCTGAGAGAGAAAAGTCAATAGGTCTTGCATACAAGTTAACAATATATAAAAGAAGATGAAGAGTAAATTTACCCTAAACTTCATTCATTCTTTAAGTTTTCCTATTCTTCACATTCCAATTCGTCATTTTTTTTTTTCTAATCAGAACTTCCTAATATACAAATCAGCAATTTAGTATTAAAAGACCCTCCATTTGTCACTCTTGTTTGCCTTTGTAAGTTCATGTTGTTATGCTTTCTTTAAAAACAAACTAGTATACTGGAAATCCAGGAACAGTTCTGCAGAGAGCTCTGGTATAGCTAACAACTTTTTGCTTAATGGTGTGATGCTAACCTTGGCAGCACACTCTGTAGTCAGGAGTTCCCAGAAGTGGTACTTAGCTTCACATGTAGTAAACGAATCAAATCATATGAATGCTGACACCAGCGAACAAGTCTATTTTGCCAGACATTTATACTTTTTAAGTAGTGAAGATGTTAATTCAAACAGTGTAATTTAATAGCATTAATTCCTGCGTATAGGCAGTGTAGCTCCAACTACATATCTATTGTCTTTAAAACTTTGTTACAGAGAGTAGATACAAAAGTACTATTTTGAGCCTACCTGAACTAAAGTTTGTCCTTCAGCTCGTGAACTTCTCACCAAGTGGTTGGTAGCTGTTCCAATAAGGGAATGTTGCTGTCTATTTTCTGATTTGCTCAGGTTTTGGCTGTTATGGAAACTGCTTACTTCCTGGTACCCGCTGTCAGAATAAGAATTCATTTGTGTTGAACTTCTTGAGTTACCTACAGACCCTGTAGATATTAAGTCAACATAGGATTAAATGCATTACATTTAACTTTATTTAAACAAAGTGTTATATATGTAGATATTCATTGCATTCATAGTTATTTTGCATTGTTAGCGAATCAATATAGAAACATTCTAGTATTTAAAAAGCACACAACAGACCCTCACTTTCATGGAGAGATGTCTGTTCTGGAGAGTAGAGGCTCCCCTGCTCTGGTTCCGTCCGGACGTGATAGGCATTGGTATGACCACACTCTGACACACAAGGCTTGTTTGCACTGCTGGCTGGAGCATCTGAAAGAATAAATTAACTAGGTAAACCCAATGGACTCAGGGAAAGTTTCCTGTAAATTCAATAATAGTTATTTTCTCATATGTGCTCTACCGAAGAGCTTCCAACATGATATATCTATAAACAGAGACTGCTGGTTGACTCGTACCCGCTCCCACATTAACCCAAAGGAACTTATTCTGGGCTTAACGGGTGCGGATCTCACTGTCTGCGCTCCTCAAGAAGCTCTGCAATTCTCAGGTTTTAAATGTATTTTCCAAGCTACTGGGATGAAAAATGTAGTATCATTATATAGAAAATATGCATGATGCTTCTGCTCTGAAAAGTACTTCTACTGGAGCACTCAGAAATAAATACCACATTTTTTAATTGACAATAGTAATGTTACTGTTATTTCCACAGAGCTTCATAATTAAAAGGTCAGGTTGAATTTTATCCACACTTGTGTATCATCAACAGAAACAACTATAAAATGCAAAATATTAATCAAATCTCTTGGGTGAAGGAGCGTGGGCTCCATGCCAGCGGTTGCGCAGGCTGGGGGTCCCGGGACACAGCCGCTGTGCGAGAGCTGACCAGGAACGCGCTCCACACGCCGGCTGGCAGCACCCAGCAAGGAAAACAGGGCAGCTGCTCGAAAGGTCTCGCTACAGCTCTCACTGCGTCACCCTGCAAAAGAGAGCTCTGAATTACTGTGGATTTGTACTAATCAAGCCCCAAAGAAGTACTCCGACCTTTAATAATGCAGAGATGTACACATGACACTGGCGTCTCAATGACTATACCATGACAAATAATTGCAATGTAATGCAATATCTGTACCTAAAATGTAACTCAGTAAGACCCATTACAAGCAGTGACTGAATACCATTCAAATATCAGATTAAAAAAAAATTCACAATCTCTTATAGACAGCATAGTTATTTGACAGTAGTACTTTCTTAGGTCAAAATCATCTAATAATTTGATGGTAATTACTTAATTATAATAAAAGCTGTTATTACAGCTTTTAAAATAGGACTTGATAAGAAATTAATTAATTTAATCATTAACTTCATCCAGAGTGGCCCTAGAAAGGATTCACAGACCCATCCTAAAATAGCTGACTTCCACGGATCTTGTAACACCAACCTGGAACAGCACATGAGACACAAGTGGGTATTGAAACATTCCTTGTAATAAAAGCATAAAACTACTTTCTAGTTATCTTCAACAATGATATTTTAATTTTCAGATTTTTAGTTAAAATAATACAAGACTTTGTTACTTTGTGTATTAGGAATTATATGACACTAGACAATTTCAGGAGAAACACACAGGGAGAATCCAAGTCATTGTCACACAAATGCCCCTAAGCAAAACCTTATTTCAGTCACGCATTTGCCACCAAACAAATGCTTTCACCCTGCTAAAAAAATAAGATTGTTTGGACTCTCTAACAAAGGCAAGAATGCACAACAAAATGACTTTTTGTTTCCCTATCTCTTTGTGCTACTATTAACCATGAGAAGAATGCCCCGAATAAAATAATAGCCTTTTATAAATTGTTGCTGATCTAATATTCTATTTATGAGCATCTACAAAATAACATCATGTTATATTTCAGTTGAAAATTCTGTATAGTTCAACTAATGCATTAAGCACTTTCAGTTCAGTCACATCTTAGCACACTAACTGCTGATGTTTTTTGGATACAAACCACTATTTGCACACAGGAAAAAAGATGATTTAAGGGAGCGTTTTCATTTATCTTTAACCTCAGTATTTTTCAGCTCATAGATGATAAACTACCATCCACAGATATTTTTTAAAATAAAGCTTRATAGTAAATAAGTAAAAAAAAAAATCTACCAAAACATTAAAATCACTATCTAAATTTACTGATTAAATGTGTATCGATTTAAATTCTAAGCAAAATCTTTTCAAATATGCCTGCTTTTGAGCAATTACCCTAGGTGAGCCTTAATTTGGTTACATATGGGGATGTGAGGAATTCTGGATTTATAGTAATGTGTACACTATTTAAACAGAAATACTCTATTTTTTTTCTTAAAGGAAAACCAATTATTTTGCAAGCTCTTCTTCTAAAAAAAGGAACTGCATTCCTAGATTTCCTGGCTTTGTTCCTTTCTCAGGTCCTACCACTTTGCAGAAACTTAAGTTTCCCCTCCTAGGGTGATGGGTACAGAAGATTTCTATGGAAAAAGAAAACAAGTGGCAGGAGAGACCTGAAGTATAAGACAAGAAGAAATGGATAGATGAAAGGAAGAAAGAGGAGGTCCCGGAAAGTTGAGGAGAAAAAATGAAACAAATAACAAAGTTTTTTGCTGTAGTAGAAAAACTAAGGAGGAAATAAAATAAAGATGTGGAATGAAATTGARTGAAACTGGATGAGATGATAATAAGGACTGAGATCTGTCAAAAGATCTCTCTTCCCATTGTGGACAGTGCCTGGTCCATTACAGAACGAAGCAAAATAATTTGAGAGGAAAAAGAGCTTTCAAAATGAAAGAATGAGCCAAACTGTCTTCTGAATTACTCAAAAAACCCAAGCTTGATTTATATTTAAAAGAGTTAAAAAAAAAAAAAAAAATTTGAAGCAGAAAAAGCAGCACAATGATTAGCAAAACTTAAATACAAAGGCAATCAGGTTGTTGAAAATCTTGAATTTAAAAAAGGGCTAATGACTCAGCTGAGGTGAAACCACGATGGCAACTGAAACTATGTAACTCCAGTTATCATACACTACATTTAAGAATATAACTTCTAAATGAAAGAAAACAGGAAGGAAAAAGAGGGTAGGCAGTTGGAGAAATATTCTAGGGAATGGAGTAGAAATTTTATGTTTCTCAGCACTCAGTAAGTCCTCTGGAGCTGCAAATGAGCAGCAGCAGAAGCAAATAGGGCAGCCCTTCGTTTATCACAACATTTCTTATCCCATGGTGATTCTGAACAATCCTATCCAGCTTGGAAGGTGGCTCCAATCCAGAAGCTGCCTCTCCTCCAGTGAGAGGAGGGCCGYTGGACCAGGCCACCTCCAGGGCCCCGTCCAACAAATTCTTCTACAACCCGGGGACCTGTTGCATCCATATTTTGCTAGTTGACACAAGAAACCCTGCCTTAAAAAAAGAGACCTGGATATTATCTGAGATCACCTTGTTTTCAGCATGTGGAAAGCTAAAAACAAAAGATAGCTTCCTGGAAGGGTTTTTTAGGGAAGGCAGCTGCTTACAGTAGTATTTTGGCCTTAACAACYTTCAGTACTGGGAAAAGTAGACCTTTACTCAGGTTTATCTTTAGTGTAGGCAATGATCTCTTCTGGGTTTATAAGTTCTTCAGTAGTAATTATAGTACCAGAAGACTGTTGTTTTGAAAAAAATTTTCTATTCCAAGAAATGCAATAAATGAATAGGGAATCATAGAAGGATAGGGAACGATTGCTGCAAAAATTCCACACTAATTAAATAGGAAATTTTCTGTCCCTTTTTTATATTTATGGTGAAAATATTTTCTGGTTTGAGATGAGTCGTAAGTTTTAATTTTGGATAAGTGTATTATTCTTTCTTAACTGAGCTATCATAATTTAAGGTGGAATTATAAATAAATTAAGATGCAACAACAACTTGCAGGAAGAATCCAAAGGGTCTGGAACTGCCATAATTCCAGATACATTCCAGTGAATGAGCAGATGACTAAGAGGTGCTGCAGAGGTGGGATGGCTGTGAAAACTGCATGCGTTCTCCTCATAATTAAATGCTTTCATCACAATATAGAACGAAGTTAATAAACTCTTAACAAGAAACCTAAAATTATAATTGCATTTTTATTACAGCAAAGCAGTTTGGCTTAACCTGATATTCTTTCAAGAGTGCACAATTGAATTTGAGTAACACAATAAAATGCAAAATCAGCAAGTAGGGAATCAAGGTCCCCTTTTGGGTCCTGCTGTGCATTCTTGAGATGTTGATTTCTGCACATCCACTTCATCACTCTAAACAGACCACCAGCTGTTTGAAGATTGACTCTTCAACCACTAAGCGTCATAATTGATGCAAAACTCTCATTAGCTAAATGCTCTGATCTGGGAAATTTGAAGGTCAGATTAGATTAACAGTCCCTTTTGGTCTATGCACTTAAATGTTGCCTTTAATAAGCAATCCTATCTGCTTTCACCTAATATACTCAAGAGAAGAAAGATGTGAATGTACTGCAGACTAATCTTTCATTTTGGAAAGAAAGATCAACTTATGCTGAGATTAAAAAATGTAAAAAAAAAAATCAAAAAATAAAGGTTATCTCAGTTTAACTAAGAGTATCTGTAAAAAGAAGAACAGTCTCCAGAATTAAACATACAGTATTTTTTTTCCTTACCCTTACCAGCCACGGGAAAGACTGAAAAGTCATTTTTGAGTGAGTCGTAAAGGTGATCTAATATACAGGAAGACTACTGCTACTATCACCTCTCTCACAAAAATTCAAGGGCATAATAAGGTGAAGTCCAGGCAGTAAAGCATCTGTGATCACCTCTATTTAAGCCAAAATGTATTTCTGCAAGAACAGATGGACACACCAATCTCTCTGTATCTGAGAAATAGTACAGTAATAGTATAGTTTGGAAAAGACACTTGAAAAAGATACTTAGCACCACTAAGTAACAAGGCCAAAGATCAGCTGAGTTCTAAACAGGCAATAAAAGACACACACACAAAAAAGCAAAGTTTGGGGGCCTTAGGACACTTAGAGAGCAGAAGACACGCACAAAGGACATACCTGATGATCTCCAAGGAAATGATTTCTCAGTAGAGCTGTTGAAAGGGAGAAAAATAAAAAAGGTTCAGGCTCATTTTTGTGACTAAGTGGCTAGTTATGGATTCTTTTAAACCAAAGCATAGAAAACTGCACAAAAGGCAGTAGACATCGCTCTGACACTCTGGGTAAACAACACGCTGCGGCACTTCACACCTGCGAGTGGACCTCTGGAACTGACTGCACCGCAGGCAGCACGGGGCGCCCGCAGCACAGTGGAGGGGATGCGGCGGCCCTTGCTCAGGGCGGCAGAGGCCAGCTCTGGCAGTGCCCCTGCACTGCGCAGCGGCCGGGCGCGCGGGACCCCCACGGGCGGGCGCGCAGCACATGGAGCCGCCCCCACTCCACGCTACATCGCACATGGCCTCGCATTGTCCGCCCAGCGCCACTACTGCCCTAACTTTAGCGTGCCCATTTTATTTGAGCACACTTGAGGGTTTATAGCTACATGACAAGTTAATTTTGTGCAACTTCATCAGCTTCTGACTAGGAAGCTGAACCTTGTACTTTTCTTATATGAAACTACTTCCGTTGTCAAAAAATCAAGAGAACAATTCTAGCAAAATTGGTATTGAATTCCAATACTGAGTCTGTATAAAACTGAATAGATTTATTTATCCAAAGCTGAGTCTTGAATGACAGCTAATGTACACACACACCTTCCTGTGTGTGATCTTTGCTCTTTACTGAGTAAGCCCATCAAGATACTGTAAGTTCTTAATCATCACTACAGGCATATTCATTAATACTCTGTTCCACTGAAATTAAGAAATATGAAGTTATCTATTTGACACCTAATGCTACCTGAGCCTCAGATTAAACATGCTGTATAATCTTACTTACTTTCTTTCCCTGATTTGGAAGACACTGTTTTATATAAGTAGATAACATCATTCAGTGGTGCTAGCTAAAAAAAAAAGTGCTAAGCATATGAAATATTGTATTCTTGCATATACAAGATTAAAAGACATATAAAATATATAAATAGTACACATTTCAATATATATAGTATATACTTTAAATATAAATATATGTACGCACACAAAAAAAAAAATCTATCAGACATATCTGACTAAGTGAGATTCTTTATACCTACAGGATTAATGAAAGAGAAAAGTTGTCCTGACTATAGGCCAGAAGTAGGAAACTGCTCCTTAAACAAGTCAGTTAAGGAACTGATTTAAATTAATTATTAATAAATTATTTTCTGCAAAAACCGCACTACTACCTAATGACTTAATCACATAGTTTTTGCTACCTTATTTTTTGAAAATACCAATTTCCAGCTGTAATGAGCAGGTCTAATGTATTTTATTCCATTCTTTCATTAAAAAGCAAATATTGCCCTACTACAGAGCAGCTCTGCAGTCATTAATTTAACTAGCCTTGCTGCCTCCCTCTGACATTAATGTGTAAGCTAGAGAGCACATTTAATTTTGGTCTGTCTTTATCCTTGAGAAAGAATTACAGGAGTAAGGTAGACACTCAGAAATGACACTTCCCTTTCACAACTCTTTGTTGTAAYGTGTAGAATTTTGAAGTTAAGAAGAGATAAATACTGTTACTGCCCCATAGCTATTTGCTAAATGGCACGGAAGGAAAGCACACATAAATCATCAGACACAGGCAGAAGGAAAGCACAGATCAACCATCAGACACAGGGTCACTTATCTACATACAAATAATCTTCCATGTCCCTCTCCGCCAGCRCTGCCAGGCCAGTCCAGAACACTCTGCAGCGGGTGTCACAGCGCTGCAGCTACACGCGCAACACGAGCCACTGCGCGCGCCCGCACGAGCGCCCAACCAACCCCACCGCCCTCGCTCTCTTCTCTTTCCACAGCATCTGCCAGTTTTGTCCTATTTTCATACTTTTTTGCCAGCTCCTCCAGCTTTATTTCAAAGATAGCGTCTTAGTCACACAACTGAACTAGCCACCAGTGTGGACGAAGCACCTGATAAACAGAAAGCTTTTCAGCACTATCCTCTTCAGAAACAACTCTCAGTTCCACATGGGGCTTCTGCACTAGAGGGTGAGCCTGATGCCTTGGTGCTGCTCACGTCCTTTGAGACACGATAGCATGCAATAGGCAATCAAGTCTATTGCCTTAACAAGTATTCCTTAAAATGGAATATATTTCTACAACTTAAACAATGTTCCATGACAGAAAATTAGCAATTTCCATTTATATATATTTTGACTACTTGTATACACCACTATTATCATCAAAAATGGCAACAGTGGGAAAAAAATGAAGCATCATATTATTTTACTGAATATATTCCAATATATTAAAGTTACTTGAAAATGGTATAAAGCTCTAAAAAGCAAAATACACAAGATTTTTTTAAAATTTATGTTCTTCACAGGTTTTCACCATTGAAAGATACATACCCCATAAGCTAGCAAATGGTTTCTTCACAGGGATCCATGAAGCAACAAACAGTTCCTTCACAGAGCTATCAGTCAAAACTTGCTGAATATACTGTTTCAACTGACCTTTATCTTTCATTTTAAATACCATCACCCAGAAGACATTTATAATTTTACACACTATGAAGGCTTCAAGATTTCTGTAGCTGTAAATTCTTAATACAGGGTGATTTTCCAATGAAGTGGCATACAATTAAGTCCATACACTGCAACATCACAAGTAAATGGCAACCACAACAATCAGTACAATGGGATTTCACATCTTTGCTATTGTTTGTTGATAGAAGTGAATGCAGTTRTTCACAAAAATTTTAACTAAACTTCAAGATAGCTATCAGAAAAGTTGAAAAAGTTGCAAACCATCCTGAAGGGATGGATCATAGCAGTTCCTCAAGTAGTGGAGCTGTACAGCACGCCACTGAGGCCATGGCGACGTTCACCCTCCTGCTGGGGAGCTGGAAATGCAGCACACACCTCCAATCCGCCGCACACGTCTAGCAGAGAGGGAGGGCTGCCCGCGCCACGGCGCGGACAGGGCCCTGGTGAGCCGAGACAGACACCAGGCCACTCTCGGACCCCTGTGCCCGCCTCTCCCACACGCCAAGGACAGCGATGCTCGCTGGCAGCCYGCCTGCTGCTACCGGAGAATGCAGCAAGAACCCAGGCACGCAGCTGAAGTCACACTAAATCATTGCTCTCTTCAMACTTATCAGCAGTGCCACTCCACAATTTGCTTTTTTCTATTTGAACATCTGCAACCAAAACTGCATAAAAAACCCCAATTAAGTTCTTTGATTCTGCCAGCATTTAAAAGCTCTCACAAAGCTCCAAGCAGTCCACAGAAACAGAAAACAAAATATAACATATGAACAACTTAGGTATAACAAGAAATTGGCAAATTTCATTTATTTTTGATGTAGACATTCAAAAAATGTTAATATTTTATTTTTAAATGTCTTGATTGAGTTGCTACTAGTAAAATAGGCAATTACTGTTCCAGTGTTTCCTTTAAGTATATAGTAGACAGTAGTGGATATACTGGATAACTGAATTTTCTATCTTGAATTTTGTTTTATTATGAATTTTTATTATGAATTTTGTTAAATGAATCATAGAATGCTTAAGGTTGGAAGAGACCTCCAGAGATCCTCTAGTCCAACCCCCCTGCACACGCAGAGTCTCCTGCAGCATGTGGCACAGGGGGGTGTCCAGGCGGGTTTGGAAGATCTGCAGAGAAGGAGACTCCACCACCTCTCTGGGCAGCCTGTTCCAGGGCTCTGTCACCCTCACTGGTAAGAAGTTCTTTCTCAAGTTCCTGTGGAACTTCTGGTGCGTCAATTTGTGGCCGTTTCCTCTAGTTCTATCACTGGCCACCACCAAGAAGAGGCCAGCCCCCTCCTCCTCACTCCCTCTCTTAATATTTTATGATAGAAGCAAACCAAGATATGCTTAGGAAAAGACTAACATGCCTCTAATCTATCAAAATTCTGTGACTGGCTGAAAAGAGGAAAAAAGAATAGCAAGCCTATTAATCTTTTATTTTAATTTTCAAAGGTTTCTGACAAAGTCTATGACAAAGAGCCACTTAGAAAACTGACTAGTCACATCAAATTAAGAAAATATTTTTTCTTAAAGAAGAAAATATTTCTGTAAAATCAAAAATAGCTTTACTAAAAAAAAAAAATTAAAATCAAAAATAGCTTTACAAAAGATATCTGTAGAATTTCCCAGAACCCCTACTGGAATGAGTAGTTTAACTACCTTTGTACAGAGTACTAATATCTGCAGATTACAATATTTATTAATGATTTGATAATGATTAAGGGGAATACCTGAATGGAAAGTATTATGACAAAACTGGAAGTGGTTATGGGCAAGGAAAGGAATATTAGTAACAGGTAATACACCATAAGCTCTATGTCCACTTTAACCACTAATCAAAGCACTCAAAGGCATCAATCTTACTGCTAGTCACACAGGACTGCCTACAAACCTGAAAAAAAAATCTAAATTTCCCTGTGGGAAAGAAACTGAACAAACATGGAAGTAAACATGCCAATGGAAACTTCTGTTCAGCCAAAAGAAGCCAATAAATACCACAGTGTGAGAGAACATGAAAAAAAAAACAAAAAAACTGCTGATGCTGTTATGTAAAGTAGCAGCCCTTCTCTGGTTATCCTTCCTATCAGGGAAACAGCAAACATGGAGATAAGAAGGAAGGAGTTAATTTCCTAAGATAATTCTAAAATAACAGCATGTGAAAGTGTGTAGTATAACCAAATGGCACAGAGAGAGGGGGAGACACGCAGGGAGATTGATGGTTTTGGGAACAAAGAACAAACAAAACCAGCACAATTCACTGTTAAATTCTGTAATCAAGGTCAAAAGACACAACTACATTCTAAAATGTAATAAAATAAACTCAGGTATTTAATGTAATAAAATAAACCCCAGATATTTATCTACTATTTTTATAATGCAGAGAATAGGAAATCTATGGCTAGATTAAAGAAGACTTAAAGCATTCTAAACAAAAAAAATAAAGCCCAAAACAATGGTGGCATGGAGCAGTTCCTAACAAAGGGACATTCTCCCACTCTGCAACAGAGCCGGTTTCTTCGCCGGCAATGGTTAGTACCAGCCACGGTCAGGGAACCTGAGCACCAGTTGTTTTATCCAAGATGGCAAGTAGATCCTAGCTAGCCACTAATAATCTAATCATTATTCCCTCTAAAATTATCAAGTAAATAAAATATTTATTTAGGTGCCAAAAAAGGAACTTCCAACAGCTCTATTATGTCCAAATAGTACATGTTTACCTAAAATTATTCATATTTTACTAAGCACTGAGATATATTTTATTCCTGCTTTTTTGTGCATTTCTCTCTGCAACAAAGATAATTAATTATATCTTTCTGTATTTACATTTTTTATTACAGCTGTTTAGAGTTTCTTTTTGTTGTTTTGAAATTTGAATATGAATACTAGTTCAATTAACATTTTACATTACCACAACTTTTTTCCTCTCTCTGGAAAGCACATACTGATTATAAAGGTAATTTTTAGGGATATCACAGTTAGTCATGAAAATTTGCTGACATTGTATATTATAATATACATAAGAAATTTCAAATAGGACATTGAAAGCGCTGAGGTATTTGGTGTTTTGTATGAGCAAAGTCAAGCAGTTTCCAAAGGAGCAATTCAGGAAACCCCGCTCCATGTGAACATCCATCCTGGTATGGGGCCCAAAGGCCTCTCCCTCATCACAGCCACGCAAAGGAGCACGAGGCATCGCAAAGGAGCACGAGGCATCGACAGGCTTGGCCCAGCCCTGCACTCTTCCACACAAATCCCTCCCTCTGTCTACGCTCCACCTGTGAGCACTAAGTGCAATACATGGTTCATCCATAGCAAATTATCAGTGCTCAATTGCAGGTTAATATTTTACTGAATCCCTCTAGTCTATTTTTCACTACTGCAGAAACTGCATGTTATCTTCTTTTCTCATTACTAATTAAAATATAATCTGTTATGTAAAGCAAAAAACCCCACCATTCTAGTAGCTATAAAATACATTTAGTTTCACAAAGTCCAGAAGAATTTGGGCAGTATTACTTGAATTAAATAAATACTTCCAGATTAATGAAAATACCTGGCATGCACTTGCACATAAATCCCCTATAGAAAACCAGGTACACATGTTTTATTCCAGCTGATAGGAGCCTCTGCCCTCTTGTTATTGTGGTAGTTGTGGTTTTTCTCCCACTATCCGGACGAAGGTGGCCTGTTCAGAAGTGACTGAACGCRGCCTTTCAAGGGGCCTGCTTGGATGATGGGAGCATGCTGACCAGCCAGCCCTTGAGTAACAAAATATTTTTTGACTATTTACTGCACAGCCAACTCTTTAAATGTCTACTGTGCCCCTCACCTCACGCTGCCTTCCTTTGCCAAAGCGCCCGTGCCCGGCCTCTGAGCACAGCATTTCACAATTAAATTAACAAATATGAGCTGGCTGGCTCCCCAGAGCACTGCATTTGGGCAGCTCCGGAGAGGTGGGGGGGCTGGCGGTGCGAGAACCCACCCGTGGGCACCGCAAGGAGGGCCAGGCGCATCACGGCGTGTGGTCCTGGGATGCGGCTCCGGAGGGGACGGGCTCCTCTCCCACCCACGCGCCCAGAACTGGTCCCCAGGCATGGGCTGCCCATTTACGGCCAGCAGCCATGCGGAGCAGGAGGCTGAACCTCCTGCAGGTTTCTTCCCAGGGAAATGTGCGATGGRAGGGAGCAGGATGTGAGCGGATATAGCTGCAATCTCACTGTTCTTACCAGCCATGAACAACCTTGTAGTGTATAATACATGTAAAATACTTAATTATATGTAACACTGACATTATCCTGAGTCATTTCAGTTTCTTAACAGGTTTGAAAGTGGATAGGACATCATTAAAAATTTCAGAAAGGCTGAGYGAATTACCCATTTATAGAAAAATCATAAGAGAAAATAATTTTAAAAGGCAAGTAATCTCCAAATCAACTAAAGACACCCAGGAAACCTGAGCTACCTCTCCTCTACTGCTTGCTTCTCTCTACCCACTGCACTCCATGCCTCAGATCCTCTACTGTCCTCATCCTTCACACTCCTCATAGGGGAGCAAAAAAATGGCCTATTCTTGCATGTTGCTTTTACGGTTTGGCTGAAAGCAGCTGCGGAATAGAATAACAAATCTAAACCTAAAGTACATTCCCTAAAGGCCATTCTTATCCTGCTGCATCAGGAAGATTTTTTTCCTCCTATATCACGATATGGAGGATCATGCAGAAATATCTGTTAGCAGGTAAAGTCMTTAATTCTTAAAGTGGTTCTTCTTTGAAATAAATTATTTTGTATCTGCTAAACATAAGAAAAATATCAACGAGGGTTTACAGGACAGTAACTACAAAAGAATGTGTTTGAGGAGTTTCATGCAACAAAAATACTAAAGACCTGGTTTAAGTCAGTTAAACCAGGCACTGTGCTAATTAATTTTTGCAGGCTTAGAAGAACAAAATAATGTGAGGAGTGTTATTTTCCAAACACCGATGGGCAGCAAGGCAAGGCACCCTCTCTTTTGCGGCCAGCATAGCCATGAGCAGAACTGAAGCAGCTGCGTTCACTGCAGCAGGTGGTCAAGGCTGGGACAAGGCAAAGCTGCGCTAGGGGCTGATGCTGCGCAGCCCTGTGCCCTGGGCAAGAGTGCTCCGGCCCGCCAGGGCTCCCATGGGCACGCAGCCACCCACGCAACGCGCTGCTGCACTGGTGGGACGTCACTGAAGCACCGAACTAGATGAAGGTGCTAACTATTGTTATTCTTATCTTCCAGCTCAAACAGCTCTCTGAGACAGCCTGAAGCCAAAGCCCTTGCAACCAAGACGGTTCCTGTTGCCACAGAGGTACCCCAGCACAGGCAGTACCCATGCTCTGGTAGTACCTGTGCACAGGCTGTCCCTGTGCCCCAGTGGTACCTGTACACAGACTGTGCCCATGCTCTGGTGGCACCTGTGCACAGGAGGTACCTGTGCTCTGGTGCTACCTGTGCTCTGGCTTGATACTCATCACTGGGAACACAGTGCTACCTTAAACTGATCTGGTTTCCAGATCTGGTTTGTGAGCAGGTACATCAGAAGCACTACCACATCCCTGAGGTCAACAACAGCTTGAGGTGGACCTCAGAACAGGGTCTGAACTGCCCGATGTTTTTACTGGCACACTCAAAGCACTACCATTTAGCCTGCAAGTAGGGGGAGATCAAAGCACTGGCTTTGACACAAAGCAATGCTTATCTCCTTGGGAAGATAAAACCTGGGCAAAGGAGAAAAATAAAAATGTTTTTGTATCTCATACTTCAATGTCACTTTTTTTCCCCCCCCCCCTCCTCTAGACCCTCTCAGGACAGACCGATATTGTATGCGGCTAGGAAATACCTCTCTCCTGCTTCCCAAGTGCTCAGCAGCGCTGCAATTCCTCATCCAGGCTGCTAGCCCCGCCCAGCACTGAGTCTCCAATCCTTTCTGTGACTCAGTGCCCTCACACTGAGTTCTTGTCAGTCCCACCAGAAAATCTGCATCAGCTCCTTTGGCAGAGCACACGTTTCTACGGCTCTAAGTTTCGCTGACGTCTTTGTGGCTGCTTTGACACTCCCCACACCTCAGTTGCTGTCCTGCCTTGCTTGGCTCTCCCAGCAGCTCTCGGAGCAGTGAGAGGAAGCGGGAGTGCCTCGTTTCAAACATGKTTTTTTCCGCCTCTCGTATGTGCACTGAAGGATAACGAGTCGAAGAGCTAAGCAAGGACACGTGTCTCCGGGGCCCTGTCCGGACGCCAGCTTTAACCTGCCACTATGGTTGTACTTGTGCAACGTTGTGCCTGATGCGTGGCCGGATCTAGCTGCAACAGGATGTTTAGAAAAGTAACAACCAGGCTCAGAATATAGCGACGTCTGTAAGAATGAAGAATATAATTAGGTTTTACTTTTAAGTCTATGAAGTATTTCATTAATGAAGGAAGACATACGGCCCCTGAAAACATGCACTTGAAGAGTTTAATTAGACTCACAAATTTACACATGCTAATATACCTAACAAAATAACTTCATTCAAGTATGAATATTTTSTTCCTCTGTACTTTCATTATCTCTTCTATACATGTAGAATCGAGCCATAAGAAATCAACCAAACCCAGAAATTACTCCGTATTTACAAATGTTGAAAATTATGTTTCCATCTTGCTAAATGATAGTATTCAACGCAACTGTATTATCTCTCATGCATTGTACAGACTGGTAATTGCATAGTTGAAAACACACACTGACCCTTAGATTATTTATAGGATAAGGTAACTCTCTAGTCTTCTCYGTATTTGAATTATGTGTGAAAATATATCCCTATAGGTATACATCAACATGGAATTTGTTGTAACCTGAAATGCAGGTACATCTGTTTCATCAGAGAAGATATTATTATGAAGATTTTCAGATTCAAGAAAGTATATAATATCTTTGAGACAAACGATCACCAAACACATATAATATTTAAAAGTTTGCAAAAGAAATATCAATAATAATAATAATAATCATCATCATCAGTGTACTGTTTGTAGTTAAAAAATAGTAATTTGCTATAGTTATTGCCACTATGTTAAATATATGAGGTAAGTTCTATAATTAACATATGCTAACAATACACATATAATAAGATATTCCCTGAAACAAATTTAACAATAGCAAGTACTTCAAAAGAGCTAAAGAAAAATAGATAATGAATATAGAAAAAAACAGTACTGTACAGATTACTCGATTTAATTAGCAATGTTACTTGATATAAATATTTATAAGCCTACCACATTTTTATTGGGATGAATCTTTAAAAACAAATTTTAGCAAATTTAAAGTGAAGCTTTACAAACACTATACTGAAAAGACAATCAATAATTAGAGATGCCTTTTTAACACTTTGATAACTCTTCATGGAAAATCTACATTTTTACACTTATACTAATGGGAAGTGAACAGCTATTGATATATATGCATATATATGTGCATGCATATGTGAACATATGTGAACATGTGTGTATATATATGTATACATATACATATATATATATATAAAAATAACATCAGCACCACTAAAAAGCCCTTTAATTTATGGGACATATGAAAGTAGAGTCATTATGACTTGTACCTTGTGCTGGCGATACTTGGTGATTCTGCTCCAAGCCTACATCTTTCTAGCTGATTAGCCACAATTTGCCTTTCCACTTCCAGTTCTCTGGTAAGTCTTTGAAATTGGAGCTCCTGAAATTTCAAAATAAAAAGAAAAGCATTCTTGATGTTAAAAAATTGGGTGTGGATTAATTCTGCAGCAATCAGTATCTTGTTTTGATTTCTCTTCACTGGAATAAATTAGTAGAAGATTAAAGTGGGGATTTAATGGTTCTTTAAATCAATGCTTCATGCAAATACTAACTTATCACCTGTTAAAAATAGGAAACAGTGCTCAAGCATCTGTGGTTTTTATTTGTCCTGCAATTTAAAGTTTGGTATATCCTTCTGTTGCTTTAGCCTAATAAATTAAGAGCCTGTAAGGTCGGTCTTTATTTTCATCTGTATCAGAGGTATACTGGAAAATGCTGCATCCTATCCTTTCCAATTGCAAAAYCATGAATGCTAAACTACACTACGTTGTGGCTTCTGTATTTAAAATTTTTAAAATTTGTTGTTTCAAAAAGTTTGAGGGTAGTGACATGTTCGGTCACGTTTTTTTAAATGTTTTGGTCAAAGTTATCAACCCTTCTCCATTTTACAAATGCTGGCTTTTGGAAAATAATGCTCAAAGCAAAATACAGAAACAAGTGACCACTCAGAATGGTCAGTACTACAATCTAGAAGGATCTTCTATGGACACAACAATAAAAAATCTGTATTATGCCATCAAAGCACATGACAGACCTTCTGCTTTACTGTTAGAATCCTTTTCTATCATTAACAAAAGCTATGAGAGCGGTAATATTTTTTTCAAATTCCTTTTTTTAACATTTAATGAATGTGGAACACGTCTTAATAATATATAAAATTAGATAAACTATACAATTTAAGAATTGGATAAATATTGAATTGAGTCGTACATCAAAGTAGCACATAAGTATCTATTTAATTTTAAAGAGTAAATTAAAATACTAATAAGCTTTATTTCCTGAATATATGTCGTTCAATTGTATTACATAGCAGTTACTTGCCTTGCCGTATTATAGAAGTCACTTCAGTCATGTATTATAGCTAACAGACACTATTTTTTACACCTTAAACAGAAAGGAAGCTTAAATACTTTATTTTCATTAATGGACCCTAAAAGAAGTCTCTACTTCTTGCAGCTCGAACATCAACTCTCCTGCRGCCTCCATCACCCTCTGGCCCCTCTTGCCTCCTCCAGCTCCAGAGACTTCCTAGCACTGCCCAGACCAGAGCAAAATGCGACACTCCAAAAGCGAGGGCTGCCTTGCAGAAAAGGGGTAACATTTTCTCCCTTGACCTCTCCACAAGGCTGCCCACACAGGTCCCATCAAGCAGCAGTGCCAGAGGCTCCACCAGAAAGGCAGCTGACGGCTGAGCCCAAAGGCAGACGCAACACYGAGTTGCTGAGCCCACCCAGAGACGACAGCAGCTCCCCAGACCTCACTTCACCCTCCCTCCTCCTTTTTTACAACAGGAGAAGTTGCAAGGTCAGATTTTTGGAAATCAATGGATTTAATCTTCAACAAGTCAAATATCCAGATATCAACAGAGTAATAGTTAGAAATCTAAAAGTTTGGGTTTTTTTTTAAGACTATGAGACAAGAGAACACTGACACAGACTTCAGGGAACATGTAGAAAGAGTAGTCATTAAACATAACATATTTCTTTGATGATAGCATAGATGATGAGTTCATCTCAATTTAGAACTTAACTAAAATCAATTTAGGGCTTCTATATTAAGCAATACTTTAAGATTGCCAGGGCAATATCTTAGAACCCTAAGATACTTTAAGATTGTCAGGGCAATATGTTAGAATCCTAAGATAGCTTACTGCTTGCCTTGGGTTCAGGTAATCAAGAGAACCTAAAAAATTGACCGTTGTCTGGATTCTTCAAGTCCAAGCATGACACTTCTTCAGGCACAAAGAATTTTTATTCTGAAGTATCTGCATGCTTACAGTAACCGCCCTTTCCTCTCCCCACAAAACAAATGTGCAAACCGCAGGGTAGGCAGGAGGGCAACGCGGTCCTGGCGGCCCAGATCTTTGGCTGATGGAGCTGCTCAGCTGCCTGCCTACAGTAGAGAAAACAGCCTCTTTCATTAGGCTGGCATACCCCGGCAAGCCTTCGAGTGGGAAAAGCTCTTCAAGGCAGGCATAGAAAAAACATCCTAAAAACATCCTAACAGGACATAACTTCATGTTATATCAAGAGCATATGCATCCTCTCGCTACTTAAAGACTGTTTATGTTTTGGAGAGAAAGTATTAAAAATGCATCTTTAGCAAAAAAAATTAAACAAATATATAGTTTATTTTTCATTTGCAAATCTGACTACAGATGGAATGCTCACCTAAAAGCTGGTTCATTCGCAAGTCATTAATATGCTAGTGGTAAGTGCAATGATTTTCAAAGAAATGTTCATGTTCTCAATCTCCTTAAGTTTTGAAACAAGTGATGGTATGACAAGGTTTTCCCCAAGTAAAATATATTAGAGAACATGCAATCAGAGACTCATAGAATGCTTAAGGTTGGAAGGGACCTCTAGAGGTCATCTAGTCCAACCCCCCTGCACACGCAGGGCAATATATGTGATCATTTTTAAAATAAGCAGTATTATGTCCCTTACTTGTAGTGATATATACGATTTGCCCTCTGATTATGGCTCTTTCCTGTTCTTTGCTTTTAAATCAATATTTAAATAGCAATATCACTCGTAGTGATGCCATTTCTGCAAGCTATGAACACAAGACTCAAATTGTGTATTTGTTATTCCAGCTATTACTGGTGGTTTTTACTAGATGGGCAAAATTAAACAAATGTTAGCCATTAGCCTCAATTAATTTGCCTCCCATTACGGACAGAGGCATTAACAAAAATAGGACTGTTTTCTAGAATAATGTTATTGCATGCGACAAACACACGTTCACTTGTGCTTGCTCTCGCCCTGCGCCGTCTCCAGCAGTCTGACACAGCCCTCTACACCAGATCCTGGGTGTTTCTGTCCAGGGGACACTGTTATCATTGGGCCATGCTCTGTTGCTGTTACCCAACCCTAGAAGCACATGGAAATGTTCTAGAAATCCTTTTTACGTAAGGCAAGTCAAAAACAAGAGAATACATATGAGAAGAAAGAGGAAGCAAAATGGAAAAAAACATTGACAGCAATAGGAATGAGATGCACAATAGAAGGAAAAACAAAATGCAGGCTTGTTAACATCTAGTCTGTTCTTGCCAGCAAGTCTTTCCTAAAATATTATAGAAGTTTAAGAGTTGCAGAAAATACTATTTTTTGTAGAGCAGAAACATGACAAAAAGCAAAAAAGGAAAAGTGGAAATTTGCTGTGCTTTTCTTATTTCACAGCAGACTTACTGCAAGCAGCATAAGAGGTATATGGTCTTTCTCTCCCACTCCATGAGAACTCCATAGAACAAATTCAAATTTTGTAGCCAGAAAATAAAGCTCCACCAATTCCAAAAATCACCTCAGACTTTAGATCTCAGGATTTCAGGCAGGCAAAGAAGAAAGATTACTGAGATTTTATTGACAACATCACAGAAGAGTCTTTTCTTTTTGAGTCCTTAATCGATCTTCTAACTTGACACGATATTTCTTAAATATAGTAGTTTGGTCTATAATGTAAGAGCAGAAACTCTCAGAAATTATAGAATTAGGTTGTGATCAGTAGAATGAGGCAAGAAGACCGGCATTTAGCATCGGACTGCTATGTGGCCTACACAGAGCCCTTAGCGACAATTTTTCCTCTTAAGAAAAAGGCGACAAAAACTGGTATGGGCAATTATGCAAATACTCAAAGTAACAAATGTTCCATTAAAAAAAGAAAAAAAATCATATTGCAAGAATCCAAAGCCAGTGGCCAGTGCATGGATCACACTTCAGAGCTCTACTTCCTCCTGTTTTATTCTGCCTCCCTCCCATCACTCTGCTGCACTCCTGCCCTTAGGCTTGGTTAACCATCACTTATCCTTAACTTCACACTACAAAGTCAGTTCAGAGGTCTCAAATTCATTTTGCAGGAGTAGCACCTTTTTTCCAGCAAGAGATGTGTTAATGCTGCTACGTTTACACGCATCATAAAAAAGAGCACTCCAGACAACACCACCAAAAGTCTGCATCTTTTATTTAAGCATCAGTCAGAGGCTGACCAAGAGAAACACAGGTCCGGGAAAGGCAAATGCCCCTGAATCAGTCCTGGCCGGCAGGGCTGCATCGCTGCAGAAGCCGCTGCCTTTGCTTCCCCAGACACCTTCTCGGCATGGAGTGGCAGCACACGCTCCTCGGGCAGGAGCGGCCCCTGCCAAGCGCCTGCCAGCAACAGGGAAGCAACTGCTCCAGGTAAAAATCATCACTATGTAGTGTAGGTGGGGGAGCAACAGGAAGGGAGTCGCACCAGTCCTCTCACTCCCAGGAGAGCAGGGTGGAACTCAGGGGCTGCGCGAGGGTGGGCACGTGCTGCCGGGCCAGGACAACACTGAGCCTGCCGGCCACAGCAGCCAGGGCTATCTCTGCCTGAACCGCACAGTGTGTGCTGGGGAAAGGTCCCTGCGGCTCAGCACTCACGGGAACGCCCGCACCAGCCCTGGAGACGAGCATCCTGGGGTCACAGGATGCCTTTGGACCACAGAACCACGCTCAGGGCCCATGCGCTCCTTCCTACTGGTGCACCTCAGTACAGAGCAGAACTGCAGAGACCCAGCACTGCCATTTTGTTGAATCGGGAAATCATTCTCTTAGCCGTGAGGAAGGAGTATTTCACCTGGAATGAGCTATTCCTCCTTCATGCTCCAYGTGCAGAGCAGGGCCACCCACCTTCCACTGCCTGTGGAAGTCCCGTGGTTCTCAGGGAGAGGCAGTCACATTCTGGAGCTTCATGAGTCCCAAACACAGACAAGGAGGGCAAGCATAACAGGGGCCCTTCTGCTCCCTCATGGCGCCAACTCCAGCACGTGCACTGAGTGACACAGACCTCACATTTCTTCCTGCTGCAATTCTGTGTGTTCAGAAATCAACTGCTAAAATAATGCATTGCATACTGTACTCTTTCCAACCTGAATACTGTAGGGATACAATGCTTCATAAGGTTCCATCAAGACAAAACTAAACTCTCCTGACTGATCATATAAG
This sequence comes from Eudromia elegans, assembly GCA_003342815.1. Lineage (NCBI taxonomy): Eukaryota > Metazoa > Chordata > Aves > Tinamiformes > Tinamidae > Eudromia > Eudromia elegans. The sequence goes on from PTEX01000214.1 coordinate 282,423, forward strand.
ATCTTTTTTTTTCTTTTTTTAAAAAAAGAAAGTTTACTTGCACACACAACTGCATTTACGTGCATTCAGTATCTCAGTATCTTAGAATCACAGAATGCTTAAGGTTGGAAGGGACCTCTAAAGGTCATCCAGTCCAACCCCCCTGCACACACAGGGTCTCCTACAGCGTGTGGCACAGGATTGTGTCCAAGTGGGTTTTGAAGATCTCCAGAGAAAGAGACTCCACCACCTCTCTGGGCAGCCTGTTCCAGGGCTCTGTCTTCTGTTAAGAAATTCTTTCGCAATTTCCTGTGGAACTTCTGGTGCTTCAATTTGCGGCCGTTCCCTCTAGTCCTATCTCTGGCCACCACCAAGAAGAGGCCAGCCCCCTCCTCCTCACTCTCTCAGTTGAGGTACACACTGGTCAGGTCTGCTCTCAGTCTTCTCTTCTCCAGGCTGAACAGGCCCAGCTCTCTCAGCCTTTGCTCACAGGGCAGATATTCCAGGTCCCTAATCATCTTTGTAGCCCTAGCCCTGTGCTGGACTCTCTCTAGCAGCTCCACATCCCTCCTGCACTGGGGAGCCCAGAACTGSACACAGTACTCGAGGTGCSGCCTCACCAGGGCTGAGTAGAGGGGCAGAATCACCTCCCTCGACCTGCTGGAGACGCTCTGCTTAATGCACCCCAGGATCCCATTGGCCTTCTTGGCCACRAGGGCACMCTGCTGCCTCATGGTCAACTTGTCGTCCACCATGACGCTCAGGTCCCTCTCTGCGGGGCTGCTCTCCAGRARGTCGGTCCCCAGCCTGTAGGAGTGTCTGGGGTTATTCCTGCCCAGGTGCAGGATAAAACACAAAAGATACAAAAATTGGAAAGGGCAGGAAGAATCGCAGATTGCAGGATGTGAAATGACCCAGCTGCAATTATCGACTGATCTCTCTCACTCTGTATTCAACAGCAGCAGACCATTAAAGCCCTTAATGTGCCTATGCGTACATTGCTCACTAGGCTGGTAAAACAGTTTAGTGCTGCTCTAGGAGATGAGGGATCAAAATCTGAAGAAAATGGCTAGCAGCTCGTAGGAAACATACCGATATGCCCGCAAGCAAGGAGCCACTCGAGGCCTGCACTGACTTCTCTCGGGCACCACTCTCTTTGGAAGCTGTTGCGATAACTGAGGTTGTTTTAAATCTGTGCTGAAGTAAGACACCCTGCTGTGCCAGCTGCTAACTAGAGTTGTGCTGCCATAGGGTAGATAGGCAGGCAATCTAAACATAAAATTATTACAAAAGCATTTCAGTATTTTTTCAAAGATTCCTAACAGCTCCAGGTATGGTCTTTTTCAAGATTTCTCCAAAGAACTCTTAACAATACATTTTGAAAAGAAAAATCAAATTCTACACTTTAATATTAATAAAGCAGAACAGAATTTTGATGCAGGAAATGAGTTAGCAGTTTCATTTGAGACGGTCTCCTAGAATAACAGAAGATTTTCTGATTTTACTGAATACAGAAATGATTGTAAATAACAAAAATTGTAAACTTCAAAGYTAGGGAATAAAAACAGCAAGACAGTTTAAATAAAGAGCCTCTTCCAGTCACTCACCATATTTTTGTAAGAGGTTTTTTTTTTCCCCACTCATGCACTGCCTGCTAAGCAATTAAGAGAAAGAAAATAACCTTCATTCAAAGTAGACACAGATCTGTCCATCTAACTCATGACTGGCTGAGTGCAAAGTCAATTTCCTTTTTTTTGTGTGTAGTTACCAGGAGTTCAGCAAGTTGGCAAGTCTTCCTTCCAATTCTCTCTTCAAGTTACATATCTACACAGATTATGCAGTACTTCATATCAAATTGCTCTGTATCCGAGTTGCTAAAGAACTCTCCCTAATAAAGTACACTAGTGTTTTTAGTAATTATGAGTTTGAAAAAATGCAATCACAAATCTTTTGCTATGCAGAAGATACTTTTTTTGAAATATGGCAACGTGATAGAATGTAAGATTTTTCACTTATTTCTGTGCAGAAAGAAAAATATGAAAAAATCTTGAGAAATAAACTGGTACTCATACAATGAACAAGTGAAAAAAGTAAAGCACAGAGCTTCTAATATATGATTTATTATAATTACTGAACAAGAAAAGGCTTTGCTCAAGTGTTAAAGTGAACACTTCAAGGAAAACATTTAATCACAGGTCTCTTAGGGTTTCCTATTCATGGGACAGCATACCAGCCCTTCTTAACGCACTACCACCCCTTGTAAAGGAAAAGGCAATGAAAAGTGGGACAACTTCAGAGGACAAAACCCTCTACACTCCAGCTGGCTTCTAAAGCCAGGGCAGGCTCTTTCCAACAAAACCTTCCTCTCTCTAAGCCCAATCACCAAAAAGGAAAGCTAAAATGTGAAACAGGAAATTTAATTCTGAGTGATCCAGTCACACATTTGATCCTGCCAAGTCAGCAGCAATTCTTTTTAAATTCAATGGCACGACACTTGCATGTGTAAAGTCACAAATCTATACCTTCATCTTGAGAAGCACTTGGCAACTAGTTGCCTTTAACATTTCAAAAGAAACTACTGCCATGATGTTGCCTTTCCAATTTGTAACAGCATACTATTACAGTGTGCAAATGCTCAGCTTACTTTAAATGCAATGTGAGACTTTCTATAGAGCTAAACTTTTACCCGAGTACTCCCCAGGATTCAGTTTTCAGAAATAAAGTCACATGTTTTAGGACTTTAGTTTACATAAAACTAGTTTCAGCATTTCGAAGATGCCTCTATCCATAATAGCATGCAAAGTTTATAGTATTTTAGAAGTGAAACAGGTAGATTAGGAAAAAACTAATCTATACAGCCATTGGAAAAAAACTAAAAAGAAAAAAAGAAAAAGGACAAAACATGTTTCAGCTTTGCTACAGTTGAACAGTCTCAGGATTGCATGCATTCCAAATGGAAGTCCTCTAATAGAGAGGTAACATGTRTGTGCGTGCCCTGGCTCACACTAATACTAATTAGGGATGTAATTTCATGCTGAAACAAAACTTAGTTTTGTCAGAAGAGCATAGACAAAGTTGTAGAAACCTCAGTTTCAACACAGACTGTGCTTTGTTCTGCAGTCACTATGTTGTAACATCAGAAAGAGACAGATTTGACTGATATCCTGCCTCCGGGAGGGCCTCTGCGGTGCGCAGGGTGCACCCACCGGTGTGGTCACTGCTCGGCTGTGGGTGATTCGCGCCCGCGCAAAGAGCCAGTGCAAACAGGCAGGCCGCTGGAGCGCCCTGCCCAGCCCACAGCACCATTACTGCAGCTCCAATACAACCCTCCTTAGGGCTGCCAATAGGGAGGCATTGCTTAAAGTTATCCAGTGAATTAAATCCTGCCCTTTTGGAAGTGCTATAGTAATTTAAGTAATTTTTGTTAAGTTCAAACTTTGGACATCGGATCAGTAAGTCACAGTACAGATTTTTCTGAGCTCTGGCTCCGCTGCAATGAGCATTTCTAAAGCACTGAAGTTCTAGCTAAGGTGGGGCAGCTCTATTGCACAAATATTCACCGCAGATAAAAGAGGTTCCTGAGTAAGAGGAAGTTAGGCCATAGCAAACAGCATTTTAGTCCCTGTTCAAGCATAATAAAGTAAATAACCACATTGGAAAATATTCTGTTCTGGGCTTTTTGCCATACAGGAAGGGCGTGGAATGTGTCAGTGTCCACAATCAATATCAGCAATAAAAGAGATTTCAGAAGGTACAGTTTGGTCCTCAACACCTTGCTTTACCATCTGCAAGACAGAAGCACGAATTTCCCTCTYCCTCCTGTTCATTCTAAAGCTTCCATACATATTACACCAAAGCTCTAGCTGTGAAGTCTGTTTCACCAACTGTTTTTCCTCTTTGATCAAAATGGAGTTACTTAATAGTCCATATATTTATCAGTTTTTCTTTGAACAAACAAGAAAAATATTTCTTGTGCAGAAAAGAGGATATTAACAAACGTTCTTCTTATTACACGTACCATGCATCAGTCCAATAAAGATATTATGGTCATAACTATTTTCAGTAAAGCATTCAGTGTTGCACTATAACTGCACAAAACTCACTTTTGGGTGGCAAAAATTACAGCTATAAGACTACTGGCAGGTGATTGCTATGAGTTACACTACTGTGATTCATTGCAACGCAGTTCATCATCTGAGCTAAGAGCACAAGTATGCTCTCTGTTTCTTCACTGCAAAATAAAACACACTAACTTAAAATCATCACAAGTGGATTTTAGGCAAACAAGTCCTTTTTGCCATTTAGGACTGCGGGTAAGGAGAAGAAGCATAAATCAAAGCAGTAGGACTGAGGGTAAAAAGGGGGATTTAAGACCAAGGGTAAAGGCAGGTTAGAAGTGATACAATTATCAGAATCTCATACATTATTGAAAGTCTTAAGATGTTGCAAAGAAATGCCCTTAATTTGTTTTACATTTCCCCAAAACTTTTTCAATATTTTTGTGAAATATTATTGAAAGGATGTAGAATTATTGAGAGTTACGCAATCAGAAGGAAAACATGGTCCTTGTTTAGGCCAGCTCCTGCAGCATGAGAGAGCTGTTGCCATCCCTAATTTGTAGCAAGGTCATTTCTGTCACTACYATCCAGATGCCTGTTCTCAGGGTCTGACTAAACATGGTTTTCCCAGCAAGTAGGGCCCCATCCTGGAGCCTTCACCTCCCTCTTCATTCCCTCTTGTTCTCCCACTGCTTTTCAGTGTATTTTTCTCGATTCAACTCTCTCAAACTGATTCCATCAGTTTATGGAACTTCAGTTCAGAGAAATATCAGTTTATCTCAGAAAGGAAACAAAATGTGTAAGCCCACTCCAAAGTATTGCAGATTGATTTTTCATGTTTATATTTGAATTATGTTTGACTGAGCAGGAGYAGGGTGAGGGTAAAGTATCATTTGGAGATGCGACCCAGTGCCATGTGCTCTAGGTGTCTAAGTGAGTTGGACTAGATGATCTCTAGAGGTCTCTTCCAAACTCAACCATTCTGTGATTCCATGATTTGCAACAGGTTAAGACTGCACAAGGCTGACTGCTATCGCAAGCTCAAGATTACAGGCACCCAATTAACTGTGACTATTTGTATCTCAGCAGCCTCTAGCATTAACATTCATCATACTGAAAGATCTGCTTTAATATCCCTGAGGCATAATTAGGGTAGCTATTGCCATCTTAAAGATCTCTATTCAGATTTTGCAATCTATATATTAAAACAAGACAGCAGATCATTATTTATAGATAGGACAATAGAAAGACAACTTTTATCTCTTCCTTTTTTATATTAAAACACACCAGGAAAACACCACCAAAAAACACCTTGGTTAGGAATTTTCTTTGTAAAATTKATATTTTTCCTTAAAATAACATCCCAAATTAGGCTGAATTTGATTCCAGACTTTTTTCTTCTATAGAAACTATAACTAAGATCTATGTTCATAAATATACATCTATAAATGTTATTGGTTTGAAATACAGTATTATTTTGATGGTATTTTCTACAGCAAAAACTAAGCTCAAAGCTGAAACCATTCTTTAATAAAACATAATTAACATCTCATACCAAGTCTTTACCTGTGTGTTTCTGTAACACTACATGGAACACACAGACTGCACAAAAGCTGTTTGTTCTCAGAGCTAAGTTTTACACCAACTTTTACACTCTGAACCCACATTTCAAGTCTGATTTACAGCAATAGCCCAATGCACATATTACAATGGATACACATTATCATAATGATGTTTCTGATTATTGCAACTAAACATACCTTTTATGTTCTTATTCTGACCTGTTTCTTGTCTAAGTCAGTATTTGAATAACTGCAAAATATACCATATTAATGGCAAGAAACAGATTTTAGAAGCAATGATATTTCTTTTTGGAAATGCAGGAAAGGACACGAGAAGGCCCTGCGAGCTGGGCCTTTTGGGCAGGGCGGTCGCCTGCCCGCCGGGAGCGTACCTGCTCCTTCACAGAGGCCAGGATGGTGGTGGCGGTCGTCTCGGCTTCCATGCCGGGGCCCGTGGTCACTTCCTGTGCTGGTGGCCCCTCCTCCACCATGGGGGGCTGCTCCGGGGCTGGCATTTTGCCTGCAATAAACATTTTTACACAGTTTATGTTTCGATCTAGTGAGGCTTAAATAAACCAAAGACTTCAAGATTCCAGATTATTTCTCCTATCTTTGTTGAGCAAGTTTTTCAAACTTAACCAAAATTGCAGAGAAATTTGTTATCATCAATATCAACACATGTTGCTGTTCTTGTGCTTGACACTCACAAATTTAAATTATGGTTAATGCATAGAACTTGAAGGTTGGGTAAAGCAACCAGGCAGAATAACGTTTTAAAATTATCATAAAAATGACTTTTTGCAATAGACACTGAAAGCAGCAGAATCCAAGATGTACATAGAATACTACATATTTTAATATTACGCTGATCCTATCTCTTCTTATCGTGCACTTTCCAGCACATAAGACCAATGAACAGAACACCAGAATACTGCTTTGCTGCTGAGCACAAACCACAGAAGAGAATATTTTGATAATAAAAGTTCAATACAAATAAAGCTGCTTCTGCAGGTGCTGGGGAAGAGGAAGCTGGAGCAGTAAAGACAGGGTCGTGTCCCTGGGCTACAGGGTAGGCTTGGTTCCAGGCTCCCCTTTAACAGAGGCAGCTCCAGCCCTTGCAAAAGAGACAAATCAGCTCTCCACAACAGAGAAGCTGCTATTAACCAACATGACAAGCACTACTATGATGTGTAAATGTTTGAYAGTTTTAAAACACTAAGTACAGAGTATTCAATTACCTTCTGGACATATACCATGCTCCAACTTCCTTAGAGAGGAAATAGAGCTCATAATGGCTAGTTTTGTGCTTTAGCAATAAAATGTCCATTCCAGATTGTACCAGACCCAACCCTGGTACACCCAGAGAAGGCAGGAAGCCTAAGTGGCAACTCATGCTGCAGATGGAGCTCAGAGCCAGGCCGGGATCTGGCCCGGACCGTTCTCATCATGCTGCACACAAGGCTGCGCCTGATGCATGTGGGGCTGCTGGGACCAGGACCGTCCCTGTCATGCCACAAGAGAGGCTGCGCCTGACGCACGTGGGGCCCAGACCCCGACCATCCTCATCATGCCGCACGTGAGGTTGTGCCTGACGCACGCGGGGTCGGTGCAGGTTGCTTCATGCATGCAGGGGGCAGAGTCGCTTCCCACTGTTCCTTTCCACTGCCAGGCTCCGCTTTGCGCAGAGGAGCAGCTCACTATATTGACAAGCAATCACTGCTGAAATCACCCTGAATGATCACTCACTGCAGGGCAATTTCTGCATCTACTGTTTGTATCTGTATACAGGGACCAGGCACAAGTGCAGAACTGTTTTTTCAGGGGACTTCTTTGCTATTGCAGACAGTCTTAATCAGAAAAGATTAATGGGAACCAGAAGAAAGATGAAAATACAAGTGTAAGAAATAGTACTTTATGTACCATGACTTTTGCTGTGAGACTGATGACTTCAGCTCAGTGCAAGCTGGCCAAGCACCATAGCTGGTGCTCCTTGTGAAGGCAGCGCTGCAGGCTGCTAGCAGACATGGTGGCACACGCTGCGGTGAACAGGCGATACTGCACAGAGCGCCGCGGGAATCGAGCAACACAGGAGAGCAAAGCGAGACGTGTGCCCAAGACTGCCCATGGCCAGGACAGCTGGCAGACGCACAGGGATCCCAACCGGCCCCAAGCGCAGGAGGAAAAGGTGCTTCCAGGCACATGAGACCTGGAGACCAGCGCAGCTCTGCTCCCCTCCAGAGCATCGCTTCCCTCCGCCAGAGATGGCACCAGGAGGCCGCCGGTGGGAGCAGCCCTACTCCACCCATTTCCACTGCACACTGAGCTCGTGGGGACAGCAGCCACCCTGCCAAGCTCGCAGGCGCTGGCGCCACAAAGGGGAGGCGAGCCACGAGCGCGCTGTCACTGAGGCAGCCGCGAGCCTTTCAGAAGCAAGACACGAGCGCGCCTTTGGGGAGGGAGCTGCGAGTCTTTCAGAAGTCGAGCTGCTGAGCGCACCTTCGGTGAGGTAGGAACCACCTCAGCAACATTTTTCTTTGCCTTTGTCCCACAAAGCTACCGAGCCGGGGTTCCCGCCCCAGCAAGCGGCCTTTCACATCCCACTCAGGAAAACTTGCTAAGCAATCAAGAGCCAAGCTAACAAAGCCCCAACACCTCCCCAGGGTTGCAGCCGGGCTTCTTTGGGAAGTGCCTGGTGATGCCTGCACACCCTGAAGCTCCCGGGGTGACACTGCCCCCAGCCATGTGGCCACTGTGCTTTGGGACTTGCAAGTACACAGAGCACAACCCAGTGATAGACATCGTTTTACACCAAAAATGGTAAACAGTGGATTTTGCACAGCTCTGTGCGCCTGTAATTTTAATCCAGTTAAAGAGAGATGCCACCATCACCTGATCTTTAAGCTTTCCAAGTGGAACTACATTTTGCAGAAGACAGACACTAAATATCTGACCCCATTAAAATCACCACTACATCCAGTCCAGAAAARAAAAGTTTTAAATTTTCTGTTCAAGGCAAAAGGGGAAGAAAAAAACCCACTTCTTTTTCTTTTTTTAATAACTCTTGAACTTTTGAAGCTCCTATTTTGTGCCGTTAGTATGGAGATGCAAATACATGAGAAGATACGTAGGGATGTTAAAAAGTGCAACTTGAGCATCTTCTTCAAAGAGCACATGTATACCAATATGGGAAATGTCTCTTTACAGCTTGTATTTTACTGTATCTATGGAAATAGAGCAGACATAGTTAAATTTAAGTACACAAAATCATAGCTTTATCTATGAGGTACAACAAAATGTCAGTTCCTTACAAGCAGCCACTATAAAGTAAAATCTAATATAATGAACAGACATGAGAAAACCTCAAGTCTTTTCCAGAATTTTATCAAACCACCATTCACTGTGTTGGGATGAGAAGAGAAATAAAGCTGCTCTCAATCCATCTAGAGCAAACTTCTATAGGCACCTCATCAAGAGAATTTACGTTTGAATGCACTGAAAGGTACAATTTCTCTAAACAGGAAATACCCCTAAAACTGAGTCTAACAATAATGMTCAGACGAAACCTCACTAAATTAATTATTAATGAAGATGTCAGTGTTAACTGTACATCTCTGCGATCGTTTAAAGGTGTAATCAGAGCTATAACATTCCAGAAAGGCAGTTGTTTCAACTGCCACTGTTTCAATTAACATATTTCTTGGCAGAGTAACCGATTCCCTAATCTTGATTTTGAGATGAAACAACTGTTGGCTTTGATCGTACAAGCACTTACGTGGGTGCTAACCCCGGCGAAAGGAGCATTCCTACTTCCTGCGGTGGCAGGCACGGTCGGGCACCCAGCGAGGCCCACGGAGGACAGATGGTGCCTCTGTTCGTGCTGCGCTCTGGCTCCTGAGTTCACCGAGGCGAGCTAGGCCCTGGCGTTTGCACTATTGGAACTGGGAATAGCCAAGCATGGCACCACAACAGCCAGATACCTACTGGTACCTGCTCTGGAAAGCAGGGTCACTCCAGGAAAAGAAAGAGCCAGTTCCCACCCCGCTAGGAACTCRGGTCAGGAAGTACACCACCCGCATCTCATGCCACAGCCTCGCAGCTCCGTCTCGTCCAGACACCTGCTCCCACGTCTTTGAATGTCTGTTCAGAGCCTCATCCTCCAAGATCTCCCACGATGGTTACGCTGCTGCTAAGCTGCAGTCAGGACCGATGGGGCTCTGTCTTCTGCAATCCTGCTGGAGACAAATCACTCCAGGAAGGACTACGGAGGAGGGACCAAGGAATACAGGCCAAGGCAAACACACGCTCATGAGCAGAACACTGCCCTGCCAAAGGCAAGAGCCGAGTTGAGGTCCCTTCTTCCAACCTGGGCTCAATGGCAAAGCAATCCTAGTGTCCAGGGAAGCGATCCTAAGGGCATGTAGGTCCCCACCTGCCACCAAGGCGAGAGTGAAGCAAACCTCCTTCCATCACCAGGCTGAGCAGCCACATCGCTGGATGTGGTACCATGGGAGCCACATCGAGGCGAGCTCCGTGCCTCCCCAGAGCAGAACCTGCAGCAGGGAGAATGGCAGGGAGGAGGAGAGGAGTGAGGAAGGGCTCCAGCAGGTCGGACAGCTCTCTCCTCCTCCTCCTCCCTTCTAAGAGGCTGAAGGGCTCCGCACTTCCCGCACGTTTTCCTTGTCTGCAGCAGCTGCTGTCCCAGCAGTGCAGGAGTCAGGGCAGTGTGTGCACAGTCACATGGGCAGCTGTTATCAAGATTTAAAGGAGATTATTAAATGCCTATCTAGTTACTTGACTTTTTCTGGCACAGATTTTCCATCCAAAATTCCTCAGTCCAGACAGCTTCTAACTTCACATAACGGTAACTCACCATTCTACATCTACAACAATTCCCATAATTTGGGGAAATTTTCAGTCACCAACATGCACTCAAGTACATTTGGACAAGTGTGGGCTCATCTACAGCTTGTCCATCCATTTCCAAAGGATTTCAGAGACCCCGCCTACGAAGAATGCATACCAACACATGCATACCAACATATGCACAGTAACAGCTATTCGAGCTTCCCATCAGTCATCGCTTCTGTCCAAGTTGAAGTTACTCTGCCTTTTGTGACTGCTCACCCTTTCATACAGACCATTATGGGTGCTCTCTTCCAATCTCCTATGTAAGATAGCCCCAATTCCCACTCAAATCAAAGATGTTTTTTTTCCCACATTTGACAACCAACTGGGGTGGTGAATAAGGAGGACACACAGATCTGTACCTTAATCTGCACAGTACTACATACATGGTCAAAGCAGAACACACTACAGCTGAATACTGGTCTTGGAAGCAGCACCATGGGGCAAGATAGTCCCATGTATGACAACCTTGAATGAACCCACATATGATGAAAGTAGATTTCAGTCAACAAAAATACACCCAAAGTCTTCTGAAAAGTCCCTTCTAAGAAACGCCAAGAATTACATTTCCAATAAAAAACTCCAATGGGGCCAGCACCTACAGAGACGGAGCCAGAAGTAGAGTGCAAAGTGCGGCTGCCTGGGGAGAGCGACGCGAAGGGGAAAGGGTGAGTGGCAGCAGCGGCTCTGCCAGGCACTGCAGCAGCGGAGCAGCCCGCACTGCCAGGGACGCTGCTGAGGCCCAGGAGCAGCTGTCAGAGGCAGCCCGGGGGGGTGAGAYGCCAGCCATGCAGCCAATTGCGCTCTAGCCCTGCGCTCCTGCAGATCCCACCGCCCTCTGCTCCCTCTCAGCAGGCCCTACCTGGATTAAAGTGTTTATTAAAGTAAGCTACCCTCCTTTCATTGCACGTGGAGATACTCACTAACGGAACTCATCCTGTCTTGAATTCTAGAGGACACAACTGCCTTGTAATTATTCCAACATTCTTACAATGCCTGCATGCTCCCCCGGCAGGGTATTGGGGCCCATAATGCAGATGTTCTCATGGCAGTGTCACCTCAGCACTGTCAGGAAACAAAACATTTCTATGTGAAAGAGCAATTCTGCTCATCTTCCAAGAACTACTGGTTTTTGTTTTCCACTCTTTGCCTTCACACAGCACTCAGACATAGGCCCTTATGCCGCAGTGCGGGCGACACTCTAGCTCTTCACTTTACTGAGGCGACCCCTGCAACGAACTGAAGTATTAAAGCTGAAACACTCATTACAGTATTTCAACTGGCAAATATTTTCTTCTTACAATGGGGAGGGGAAAAAAAAAGCTAAAGAAGTTCAAATCTCTGTATTTGACACTGGTTAGAAAAAGCTTAAGCTGGACCTCTGCTGCACATGAACAAACAGAAGSTAAGAGGGGTCTTAGAGAGACCACATGAACCCAGCTATCTCTGCCTTAATTGGGAGATGCTTGAGTAAGAATTAGCTTTGTTCTTATAACACCATTCTGTCATTCTACAGACTTCTTCCATCATTACTATTTTTATATAACAAAGGTCTGTATAACCCAATAACTTGACAGTATTGCGACCCAAAGGATGAATGAGGATCAGTGATAATGATCATGGCTGGTAAAAACAACAAGGTGAAACATGAAACATTTATGTATTATGCAGAATTAAGACAATGAAGAAATCAACTTTCCATATCTAGAAATAGGATGTTAAACACAGTACATTGCTTCTATGCAACTTCATTCATACTGCAGAGGTTATAGAACTTTGCCCAATTTCACTTAATTTATCAGTAGAGAACAGTAAATACCTGCTAGTATTTTCCTGCAGATTTCAGTCTCTAATCAAAATAGGCAATATATTTAAATAATTTTTCAGAAAAAAAAAATGTTTCATACCGTAATATACATCTGAGAAAATTCTTAGCATGAATTCTGAATATTGACATTCCCTCTGCAAGCGCAAGCCAGGAACAGAAGCAGGGACAACCCACCTCTGCACCAGCCTGCACTTACACTTTCAAACCAGATGCAAGCATGCAAGAAAGGCAAGCGAAGCCCTCTGACCCTGCGAGGTCTGCCATGGGGAACACCCTGTGCTGCCTCTGAAAGGGGTGGTCTCCCTTCCTCCCCTCTCCTGAGGCCCACTCCAATGGCTCCGTGAAACCACAGGAAGCTGGATCAGAGCAAACCACCACCAAACCAGAAGAGGGGCAGTTCTCAAACATTGGCTTACGGCCATGCCATGTCCTGTAGCACAGTCTGATCCACTGCAGGGGCACAGTTGCCGCTGCCCTGTCCCTCCTCTGCTGCTTGCAGGAGCAGTTTGGGCGCCAAAGGCTGTGCAGGCCCCCAGGGTGCCCCATGGACAAGTGGGTGGCACTCATGCCTGCTGAAAGGGTCAAATAGCTGCAAGGCAGGGAGCTTCGGCAAGCATCTCTGACACTGTGTCTTGCTTTGGGGAGCATGGGGGTATTTTTCTGAACTAACACATCTTGCATCCATATAATCGCCGACGCAAGGAAAGAATGGGAAAATTCTGTTGGGAGAAACACACATCACTAAGGTTTAAGGAGTCTCCTTTGTTCCTGCTGTTTTCCATTCTCATCTTTTGCTGCCTCCCCTGTTTTTCTTAGGGACACTCACCAAGGTTTAGTAATTCCCTGCCTTGTGGCACAGGCAAAACTCAGATCTTCCCGTCCTTCTGAAAGATGGCAAAAATGGGGTTTTCCTACAGTTTGTTGCTTGCTTCCCTTCATATTCCTCCTGCTTCACTGAGAGATGTTTCTCCGCGCTTTCTCCTTCCCAGTGCTCCCTATTTTTCCACCCTACTGCACTGTCCTGAAGCCATTTTCTCAGATAACAAAAGCCCTCAAATTAATTGCAGCTAAAGAGGAAATATGACTCCTATGAGCATGGTCGTCCAGGATAGACAGGATTGCATCATTGGAGGAGAGAAGCATGAGAAAAGCAATGAGCAACATCTCATCATTAAAAAGTCACTAAAAATCCTCCTATTTATATAGCCACAAGATTAACTAAAGCAACCAAAGCAAATTGCTGTGAAAAGCAACAGATGCATTGCTCGAGAAATGTGAAATGCATTTAACTACTGTATTAGTGTCTTTCTCATCTCTTTCTTTTAAAACGTATTTCATATATATATATACATATATAGTACACTCAGGTTCAAAAGGCCTCTGGTGCTATATGCTCTTAAAAATGTTAAAAACAATTACCCTCATCTTTGGGCAACTGTTTTTTCTTTCTGCTATAGCTCTGAAAAAGAGGCAGGCGTTTTTTCTGGCCGATGGCAACATACTTTTGCTCCATTCTAGCAAGCAGGCAAGACTCTGCATCCACAAAAATCCAGTTGCAACATGCTCACAAGATTAGTATTTTTATAGCTTTCAAACCAGCCATTCAGAAGAAGAGATCAGACAGGAATAGCAAGAAGGCTATCTGAATACACGCTTGCAATCACATCCTCTGCAGCCCGAGGCACCGTTCGCAGCTCGCCTCGGAAGGAGGCATTTGCCAGGCACAGGGAGCGCTATGAGGGATGTGTATGGACAGTCCCAGAGCCCGCCCTGCTCCTTCAGATCGCTCCATATCCCATACTTATTTTATTACCACGCTCAAAGCCAACACTGTAGACTAGTAAGCACATCCCTGCATAGCCTCATCTCATCACAGAACACACTGAGAGGGAGGGAAAATGTAGCGTGTATCCCAAAGATTTTAATTTTCCAAGCATGCTGCCAAGTGACAGAGATATTCCCCAGTTATTCATCTCTCAGAAGCTTGAGTGCCTAGTCCAGCACTGGACGAGGCTCAGCTAACTCATCCATGAAGTCACTCGCAAGGAGGACCGCAGAGCAATACTATTGAAAACTGCAGCCACCAAGTGACTGCGCTGAGCATCCACCGAGCGCTGCTTTTACCAGACACTCACAAAGTCTGTGAGCCCCCAAACTTTCCTATCTCCCCTTGGAAAACCTTTACAAACCAGCAAACAGCTAACTGGGAGCAATTTTAAGCAAAAATAGAAACACTACCAAGCAGAACAAAGACTGTATGAACTTTTCAGTTTCTCTCAGGCCGTTAAAATTAAAGCCAAATCTATTTTATATGTGTTTATAAAAATACATCTCAACATAGTTACAGAGTATGCTTAAAAAATGCATTATTAAAAAAAAATGCATTTTTAAACCTTCCAAAACAAGAAAACAACAGCTTTGAATAAATGCTTAAAAGCCAGTGAGGGCGCTGCACACCTCTGCAGGGTAGCCTGCTCCTGGCGCTGCACCCGCGGGGCCCCGTCAGCCTCCCGCTGCCTCCTGCGTGGAAGCAGCCTGGGCAGCACGGGTGAAAGTCCCCATTGGAGCAACCACATAAACTCGTAATCAAAGCAGTGCTTCCCTTGTACTGCACGGGAACTCAGGTGGGTTGCGTCACAAGCCTGGCATTACCCATCACTGCCACCAGCCATATTGAGGACAAGTGGCAGCTACTAATGTGTGGGGCTATGGGCAGCGTGAGGAGACTGCATGTACCCTCAGCAGTGGCTCCACAGCTCATGAGAAACAAGAGAAATGATCTAAAAATAGACATCAGGCTCATAAGCAACTGGTCTTGATTCACACTGAGCTTCAAAACCTGCTCCTCCCTCCCGTTGTCAGCCTTAGGAAGTTTGTGAGGCGCAGGGCCGTCAGCTGCCCCCGCGGAGCGTCCCGCAGCACCTCTGCGAAGCAGCCCGATGCGGAGGCCCGGCCAGCACAGCACCTCCCTGCAACAAAGGAAAGCGAGAAACCCCCCAAAGACAGAGCTTCCTCATCCCTGCTTGTTGTACGTTTCCTTCTGCACGGAAAGGCGCAATCTTCCCAAGCCATTCAGGTGAAGTACATCCACCTCCAGGCATGGATCAGATGAAAAGTTAGGGAAGAGCAACCAAAACCCTGCAAAGGCTCCTGCTGGAGCAGCCTGTGCTTAGTGGTGACAAAGACTAAGGGAAAAAGTGAGAACAATTAAAATACTAAATCACTGAAGGAAAGGTAAAACACCAATTGAGGATAATATTTAAAGGCTACTATTATCTTCTTACCAAATATCAAAGAATATCGATGATTATTAATTCCTGTTCTTTCCTCCTTGTAAATAGTTTACTGGTGTGCTTTCACCTCTTTCAAATTCAAAGAAACTTTATTTTTTAGGCTTTTTGATAACTATAGGCAATAGATCGATTAATTTGTCATGGTTATAATTTAGATATGCCTGACAATGCTGGTATATTTAAACAAACAGATCTACTTCCCAATAGGAAAGGTTAAGACCTTAATCAGTTAGTTCTATTCTGCATTAATATAAAGCTCAAAATCTGGATTTTAAACATGTATCCACCAAAAGGAAATCCTCTCAATAACATGAAATAGTTGAAAAAATACAAAGTCCTTAAAAAAAAAAAAAAAAAAAAANAAAAAAAAAAAAAAAAAAGACTGCTTTAGGGGATTTCCACTTTCAAAATACAGAAACCTGCTGTTGCTTGCACGATGCAAGTCCAGGAAAACATCAGCATAACTACTCAGAAAATACACTCACAGATGACAGTGCCAGAAAAGAATGCACTTCCAGCACTTGTGAGATTTGTATTTTATATAATGTTTAAAGTACAGATTTATCCTTCCATTTTTAGAATAAACCTTACTTATGATTTACAAAACCAGGTAATTTCCAGTCGCTGATATTGAACTGCACTCCCACGCGGCGAGCAGCACGGAGCAGGAGGCAGCTGAGCAGCAGGAAAGCACTCCGGCCAAGGAGCAGCTCCAGGGCCTCCGGCAGGACGCCACACGCACTGTCCTGCAGAGGAGAGGAACCCGCACGCACCCGGGAAGGCAGGATCCCGCATGGACACCCATATTTCCCTATCGTGAAGAGGAAATACCTGCCACCTGCATCGGGCTACCTCAAACTGAAAAATTTTAGCCAGGTTTGTGAAACAAAAGCACAATAAAGACATTATCAACACTGTCTGCATACATAACCTTTCACTATTTCTTCAAACAACATTTTTAAATACATTCTTTACTTACAGTGACGAACAGAGTGGATGTTTGGCTTCGTTATGGTAATGCTGCCAGTTAACTCCAAATAACTCACAGCACACCTTCCCATGTGCCTTAATATCTTTTTTTTTTCCATCTTTTAAAAATAGATTTCAGCTAGGCTATTAATGCAAACTTCACATCAACATGTCCAAATACGGTGAAGTGGACACACATGTACTCGCACGCTAACTTATCCATTTTTATCTAATTTTAATTCTGTTATTGCTGCTTGTCGACATCCTCTCATTGAGCCATAGGAAGGATATGCACCAACAATTTTGTCTGATACATGAAATAACCCACAAGTCCCTTAAGAGGTTATTTCCAACAACCTTAGAAGCCAGCGCTCCCTTGCAGCTAAGCTGACAAACATCCATGTTTGTCCACTGGCCAGCTCCCTTCCCTGGCCTAGCCAAGTGCCACAGCTGCATTTGATGCATGCCAGCACCCTCAGCAAAAGCTGGGGCTTCTCCAGCACGGGAAGGGCTCCTGAGGACAGGCGAGGTGTGCGGGGGGCACCGCACAGAGGGATCCTGCTGGCCAGGCCCCCCCCGGCACACGCAGCGCGCACCCCAAGCGAAGGCCGACGCTTCCCTGCCCACCGGGTTCTSCGGTCCCGCAGGAAGCCGGTCCGGCACCCAGGCAGATGTCCTCTCCTTATAATGGAAGCTGTGGGAAAACACAACAACTCCTGGAGGGTTCACTTTGCTCCAATACCGCACTGCAACCTTAAAGTCTGAACACACTAGCAAAATATACAGAGAAGTAGTTTCCTGCCAGTACCTTGCTCTGTACTAAAATGGCCGGGGTTATGTGGAATGAAACAAGAGTAAGACTTAAAATACTTGCTTAAACAACTATCTGAACTTTTAATAAATGTAAGGTAATATGCTGCTCGGGACAATCAAACACCTCAAGTCCAATGGGAGTGGTATAACTTAAATTCACACTATGCACTATGTTTTGATTCAGCTACAATGAAGCTTAGAAATTACTTCATAACCTAAACTTTGCTTTTAAAACATACCGAAAACCACAAACCAAAAGAAACAAGGACACTTCCAGCAGATTGCACCCAACAGACGCGTGCTGGTCACAGCGACAGCGCTGCACCTCATGTCCCGCCAAGGCAGCCCGAGAGCATCAGCAGAGGTGCTTCAGCAGCCCCGTCCTTCCCCGCTTCTCAACTAGCAACAATAGCCAAAGGCTCAGGAGGAGATGCACTCAGAAATCAGCACTTCAAAGTCACCTTTCATTTTAAGAAATGTCATGAGTTCCACAGCTTTTATGGTAAAGAGTCTTCATCAATGTGAAAACTTATACTTACTGTGATGACCACATGAACTTCAGGCTTCCCATTTAATGAACTCAGACAAAAAAAATCTTAAGAAACTACTGATTCACTGCATCTTTAGAGCAGACTCTTCAGTGATTCTTAAGTACAAATCATCGGTGAATTTTACAACCAATATGTTAGAAATAAGACAAAACAAAGTAAAATCCTAAAGACAGGAATAGTCACGTTAATGCTTTCAACTTGAGAGAAGTGTCCTCCATGGAGACAGCTTCTCTCCGTGACTGGTCTTATGGATACACTCCTCTACCTGAGGAAGGTGGGCAACTAGCTTGGGTGCTTTGTGAGTCTCTGGGTAGGGAGAAGAAAAGAGAGTGGTAGAGGCCCAAGGCCACTCTAAAACTTGCCAGGGAAGAGCTGTTAAAAAACAAATAGTGCTGGAGACTGGAGCATTTAACTCTTCTAGACATTGAATGAAGTATGAATAATTGTCATAAGATGGGGCACAGATACTTATTTCACAGATATGGTAGATAAAGAACAATTAAACCAACAAAAAGTTTATTTACTCAAGCTCAATCCTGACAGACATCACAGAGAAGTCAGTTGCAGAAATTGCCATAAATCATATTATTATGGACCAGTCTTATTAAATAGGAAAGTATGCAGTGAAATCAGGTAGTCAAGCTGCTCATGACAGCAGTCTTATACCAGTGTTGTCAGAAATAATCTGCATCCATCCAGAGAGGTGGGAGGGAGGGAAGACGTATACAGACAATGCAACGCACATCTGGCCAGCAGAGAAATACTCCTTATCCAGGAGCAAAGCACACCTACTTTAAAAAAGATACAAKCAAAAATTCAGAGCACTCTAAAAAAGGAGAGTTCTACAAATCTAAGAAGTTTGAGAACTAGTGTTTTACAAGTCCAATAACAACGGAATGAAGTGAAAGGTTCAATCAAGCCACGCAGGAACTGCTAAAGCAGCAGGGAAGGTCCAAAACAACAAACCYGTGGCCAAACATAAAACATGGTCAGCAGTAGCCTGCTGGCTACCTAAGGCAGCACGACCCACGCGTGGTCTGTATGTCCAAAGATTACACCGTGTTCATGCTGCTTATGGGAAAGAATACAAAAAGACAGCGTTAATGAAAAGCCTCATCTGGAAGCAGTTTTCTGCACTCTTTCTGATAGACTTTCTAGCCTTAAAAACACTGAACTAACGTTACTGCCTTCTATAAATTCTTTGTGATTAAAATTTAGGGCAGAGGAAAATTTGAAACAAGGAGACATCCAAGACAAGACTAAACAGGTCTTAACTGACCATAAAGAAAATGAAACTCTAAATTAGGCAGTTTCACATGACGGCAATAAATACCTTGTCAGAATGAGAAATATATGCTGAAGTTAAATGTTTTGATAATAGGATTATTGGTGGCAATTTTTAATTACTACTGTAATTACAGGGTTACAACACAGTGGATTCTTATCGTATTGGTATATCCAATTCATTTTCTCTTATGGCAAAGGGGGAAAAGGAAATAGGCATAGATATAAAATTATATCTGCCATAATGGAAGTTAACTCACAYGATTAAAACAGTTAAAATCAGCAGAAATGGGCCATCTCCTCTGGGATATGGTTACAGGCAGCATTGTTTTGACTTGTACCCTGTTTGCTCTTTGCATCTGGAAAAAGTTCAGGTCAACTTCAGATGCCAAACATGCTTTAATCTGTAGCAAGAGGCAGTCATTTTAGTTAGGGCTCCTGAATAAAAACATACTAAAATATCTAAATAGTAGCCRAACTCATTAATTAGCAAAGCTATCACTACCTTTGGCACATACCCAGAGCACTGCAAACAACAAATGCCAACTACTCCCAGACTTGGTTAAGATTTTCACAACTGAACAGGTTTGCACACAGGCAGAGCTATGCATTTTCTGCACACAACCTCACTGCCTTTCCTAGCGACACAGAGGCATTCACACTGTTAACAACSAGCAAGGGGGATGCAGCAAATCACACCGCAGCCGTTAGCTGTGTAGTTAGCAGTATGGGTCTGTGATGGCAAGTGACAACAGCAAGGAAAATTAAAAATATGCTGATATTTTGGATAGTTTGCAGGATCTGGACCTGTCAGCATTTTAGGTTAGTACCTGGACCTAACCCAGGTTCTTTGACACCTGCCTCTAAACCTTGCAATAGAAGCAAAAAAACCCCACATGCTATTAAAACACTCATGTTGTTTTCCCTTCACTTCTGACTTTCAACTGACCTTGCAGTCACTAGTGCTCCATTTTTAAAGGTGTAAACTTAACAGTACTTAATTAATTCAAGCCACTTTATTTCCCTCTGATGGCTTTAAGGCAGACTCCACACTATATTTTTACTTCACCTGGGCCCAAAGGGAACAAGTTGGAAGGAGCGAAGGCAGCCAATGCCGTAGCTRCATCGAGCAATCCAAGCTGAGGAACAGGGAGGTGAAGCCCAGGCAGAGGTGGCTGTGCCATAGGAAATTATAAAGCTCTTATATGCAGATGCTGCATGTCCCCTATCCAAGCAAACTTGTACATATAAATTATCATTCTATTTGAACATAAAACACAAATCTATACACAAATCTTGACAGTCACATATTCTCTGACGTGTTTCTGCAGTTGCCTGGGTTAGTGTCACTGAATCCTCTACAATACACTTGGAGATCAACAGGCAAAACCAAAATGAATTCACCCTTATTGGCATGTTTTACTAGGTCCACTTCCAGGGTACCAGATAAGATTAAATATTTTGAACACTAACTCTGTCTGCAAGGAACAGCAGAGTGTAAAGCCAATGTATGCTTCAAACTGAAAAAGTACAGTCATATACCCATAAAGTCATAACCTCATATTAATTCATGCATTTGATCATGGGTCACCATCACACCAAACTTCCACATTCAGACAAAAAAATAGCCTGGTGAAGGGTCTACATTTTGGACCATGCTAGTTTCTCCCATCAAGGTCCTTCAGAAAGTAAACACATTCACTAACAGTACTGTGAAGAAATCTGCTCACTCCACTCCATCTGCTCACTCCACACAGAGCAGATTATTAAATGCACAAAGATGAAGAAAGAGTGAAATTTGCGACGACAGTATATCCTCATTTACAGCACTGTCTCCAGTTTGGATGGCCTTGTTTCCACCAGAGACTGAAAAGGTCCCAAGAGCAACTGAACAATGCACATCATGATTACATCTACCCGTGAGAACACAAGGAAAGCTTCCCCACACCACACATGAAACACACTCACCACAACACTCCTGACCGTKGCCAAAGGCAGAGGCTTCGCCCCTACCACTTACTGAATACTGAAAAAAATAGACAAGTTATACTTAATTTCTAGTATTATGATGTGGTTTTGCACCAAAGGTAAGTCTCCAGTCTGGCTGAAATTCTATGTAAATCATTTCAGCCCGCTGTAGGAGAAAGAAGCTAAGACAGCTTAGATGAGATCTTGGGGCAAGAGCAGGGTTAAAGTTCATAAAATAGTAGCAATCTTATCTTCYCTTCCTCCAACAAGTCTAAGTTTGCCCATCTAAAGACTTTGATGGGAGCTAGACACATCAAATATATGACGTGGCAGGCAGGTAGCCATGTGCCACACTCAGAGCTATAAAATGCTTTTATCAATTGCCCATTTCAGTAAACCTTGGGGAAAACACTTCTTATTATACAGAATCAATCATCAGCTCGAAGTTGCTCACAAAGTACCAAAGACACTACCCACCTACTGTTAGCAGTCATTGATTTTTTACATAGAAATTCCTATTTAAATAAAAGAACATGTTCAGCTGCTGGATTCTAAGATCAAATATTTCTGAATTGCCATCATGACAAAATACACAAAAGTGGTGGCATTGTCATAAATTTTCAGATAGTGATATTCTTCTGGAACATGATCAATCCCAGCACATGCAAACCTTCACTCACAGAGAMAAGACACCTTATTCCTCAGAGTGTGGGAAATGGCTGCAGCGCAAGGTGCTTCTCACACTTCTCATTCACGAGGTAGAAATCTGAGAGCAATCAATTCAGAAAGGCATTATACAGTAGCTACTGAGGTGGGACAGAGAACACGGACCCAAACCCCAAATACGCAGAAGTTGAGGACTTGGAGATGTTCCTAAAAGCCACCAAGATGCCACAACAAACATAATGCTCCACCTGACCGCTGCAGAAGTGTTTGATTGGTGCCAATTTACTATGTGTATTGATGGATTCTGACATAAAAGCTGCATATAAATTAACTAGCCCACAAACTTAATTCTTTTACCTCAACCACTTCAATCCACAAAGGCTGGTATGCGGCTCCAATTAATCAATGAACTTTTAATCAGCTGATACTATTAGAACTGTTAAAATGTAAATGTGTGAAAATAGCACATATTTGTAACTTTGTTACATAGTATCTTGTTAGTATCAATGTTGGTTCTACAACAAGAATTATCCAAAGAATTATCAAATGGGCCGGAGCAACTGAGAAAAGTGTTTTCCTGCTCCTTTCTAAGCAATCTGTATTGGCCAAAATTGAATTCAATGGTTCCTGTATTCAGTCTGTCATGATAATTCAACATATTTTAAGTTAGTGGACTATTTATTTTGGTGTCTGTACATCACACAGAGGTCATTTTTAAAGAACACAAAAAAGTCACAATGTTTCACAACTGTATTAGCAAGACTCTTTTTACCGGGACATTGATTATATTGGCACAAGCAGAAGAAGATCCTACAGAAGTCAGTGTTTCCTCCAGAAGTCCAACACTTGCTGGGGAAGTTTTTAGCCTGTGACCTGTACAGGGTTCCTTCACAGCCTTAGTGTTCTGCAGAGAATTCTAAACAAGGATTTTTAAGATGTATTTTCTACAAGTAACAAATTTAATTACAATGTAGACTCACAAGTCTCAATGTACAGTGTAACCACAACTGATGCCAAGAAACAATGGCAAAATTCAAGAAAACTCAGTAATTATGTTTCCTTACTGCATAATCCAAATAGTGAGGAGAAAATGAACACTTATCTCATGGACTTAAAAGCCACTCAAATTTCTGTCTTTTTTTTTTCCATTTCTCTTCCTTCAAATAATAATAATAAAAAAATCATCAAAACAGACAAACATGCTACATCATCCATCTCACAGGTCAGTATCTTCTATCTTGGTCAAAATGTAGCATCAGGGATTTTCATGACCTTAGTTCTCAGAGCATCGCTTGACGAGAAGAGACAGAGGCCCCTGTGGGCTCTGCCTGTGCGCCTTAGATCGAGGCTGCACCAAGTAGCACAAGCCAGCAGCTCAGCACTACGAGTGGAAGCCCAAGCATCCTGCACGAAGGTTCGTGCTGTTCAAGTCACGTGCTTGAGACCTTTCCCTCCACATGTTTCACCTGTCTGTTGAATTTTGTCTTGCTGTTGGTCAGCTCTGCTGGGCATGGATCTTCCTCTGCTATGTAAACCAGTACACCAAGCTCCCCTGAGAGATGTACAATCTGTATCACTTTGATACAGCTATCCTTTGACTCAATAAGAAAACCTGGTGACTTTAAAAAAGAAAAATAAGGCAAAAAGATTAACTATTTTTCCCAAAGAACTGTCTCTACAGTCACGTTGGTTATCATTCAAGATTGAGCAGGAGTCTGCAGAAGACAGTCAGTCAACACTGCTATTATACACAGGATGTCTAAATACACAAGTTTTCCTAGTCGTACTCCAAGACTTGGTTTGTTTGGACATCCTTGGGATCAACTGCATGATATGATGTCTTGTTTTAGTAGAAGATAGGAAACACTTCCATTTTTAAACACGCCACATGTCCAGTGACATGGAAGTAGAGGAGCTAGCATTTGTCTCGCACATTGCATTGTTTTGGAGATAAGCGAATTCTTTAAAGCTTGTAACACTAAACAAACAAACAAAAAAAGCCATTACAAAGTAAAAGAGTTCATCCTAAGTCTACTGAATTTCAGCAGATATCAGTATTAGTCTTGTTTGTACAGACAAGTCCAGAAGGAAGTATCTTGGGATTTACACCCTGCACCTACAGTGGAACAGATGCAAAGTAGATGCAAAAAAAAAAAAAAAAAAAAAAAAAAAAAAAAAAAAAAAAAAGGCACCTATGCACTGACCAAGTCATCCACACATCATGGCTCCACGTCATGCTGAGATACATGAGCAAACTTTAGTACTTGTGTTCCACCAGCATAGCCCAAGGGAAAAGGATTCTAAGTTTATTAACTTTCATCAATTAGATTTACTTTCATGATACACAAATGCATGGTTATTCATATTTGCACAATAACAGAAAATTCTACTGATACAAGAAGACATACAACAT
Source organism: Eudromia elegans (assembly GCA_003342815.1). Lineage (NCBI taxonomy): Eukaryota > Metazoa > Chordata > Aves > Tinamiformes > Tinamidae > Eudromia > Eudromia elegans. The sequence continues at coordinate 306,712 of PTEX01000214.1, forward strand.
GCTTTTGGAATTGAAAAGATTTCTTTTAGTAATGCTAAAGAAATACATTTTGCTGCAATGTATTTGGCAGGAAGAGGACAGAAATGCACAACAAATTGGAAACTCTCCTATCTACACCACATTTCTAGGAGAGATGGCAAAAGCAAAATACATTTATAGTAAACTAAGATATGGATTAGATAACTTCTACTTAAGGGTACGTAGTGCAAATGTAAAAAGCTGTTAAGCACATTCATGAAAATCAAAAGAAAAAACAAGTAGTAGTACAGCACAGAAAAGTAGTGTTAGGGCTTTCCACACCACTTCTGCACCCTAGTTAGAAGTCAGACATTGGGATTACATTAGGTGGGGATTGTGTTAGATGATAAAGAAGAAAGGCTTTTTGCACCAAAACAAACAAATAAAAAACCCCAGGATTTTTCAAACGTCTGTTCCCGGTTTTCTTTGTAGCCTAATGTCATTCGAGAAAACTGGAATGTCTGGCACGGCTCCGTGCAGCTCCTCCCTTTCCTCACTTCCTCCCCAGATCCCAACTGCCTCTTGCCCTGCCTGGCTCCCACCTTCTTGCATCCAGCTCCATCCAAGACAGCCCCCTCTGGCTCCCTGCACTTTGAAGACAGCTCCGCCAGGCCAGGGGTGGCAGGACCTGGCTGAGGCCGTGCACGAAGTAGGACAGCGGCACCAGGCCCACCCTGCGCAAACACAGCATTCCCACCGGAGCATCCTGCATGTTGCACACAAGGCCACGGCGAGGGCCTCGCTGTGAGGCAGCACACAGAACAGGGCAGGCACACAGCCTAGACAACACGAGACATGAGATGTGTCTACTCGACGCTCCCAGTGGAAAAGGCTAAATTCTGCTAACTGCCCGTAATTGCCACCCGCTGGTGGCATAACAGCAAATACATTAAAAATCCACACACMCCCCGACTGAGCCATGCTGCAGAAAACAAGTTTCGGCTCATACTCTTTCAAAGGTCTGACAGCAGAACTCCCCTCTTCCTTAATACCTGCAATACCGATAAGAACGGCAGAATAAGTGTAACTGATTTAACAGGTCTAGAATAACATTTCAGCTGGAACACTTAGCACTTTTTACAAGCAGGGACCCTGCCATTAAGGGTAGCCAGAAAAAAAGCAGCGCCTTCATTTTAGTTATTCCTTTAGGAATGGGTCAATCGTTTTCAAATAAAATAACAATTCAGCTTTATGTTAGCCTCTAAAATTAGAGTATAGTTAAAATAAATGCAGTAAATAAGAAGTTGGCTAGTCTTCTAATTTCAAGTGGTCTAATTTTGCACAATGCTTCATCAATTGAACGATGATAAAGAAGATTTGCAAGAGATGGTCATGGAGAAACCTATGAGAAAAACAGGAATTTCTTTTCTTTTAGCAAATATAGCATTTAAATCCTGGTTATTAGCAAACAGTTATCTTTTTTTAAAATTCTCCAAACAGACAGTAGCAAAAAGAAAGCAGGAATGCAGACTTGCACTAAAAGCATTCCTATTTATTTCCAAAGCTATCTTGCCTAAAAACACTGAAACTGTAATAATACTTTTGCTCAGTCTTCACAGAGTGGCACTGTCTTCATCTGCCTTTGAGAAAAGGATGCACGAAAAGGCAGCGAGAGGATAACCCTGGAAATCCTGCACAGAGGCGCCCGCATTCAGCGTTTGCTCGGGAGGAGCAGCCGGCGCTAGGGAGAACCTGGAAGGCAAGRAACCGGCAGAACTGGTTCAGAGCACTGAGCTCTGGCGCCTGCAGTGCCAGAATGAGCTTTTCAGGAAGCGGGGCTGGGCTGCATGGGGCAGCCCCACGCGGTGCCAAGGTGCCTTGCCCACACCTGGGCCCCACAGCCGCAAGCAGGGTCTGGCCCCTCACCTGCAGCCAAGGCGCTCAAGCTCAGCCAAGTGCCTCAAAAGAGCCTTCTCCTTAAGCCTCTCCTTCCTAGGCAGCTGTTGGGTCCCTTATCCTTAAAGGAAGGAGCTCACCCCGCAGGAGGCAGGAGCAGCCCAGGCTCCTTGTGAGGCACATGGGCCTCTCCCTCTGCAGCAGAGAAAGAGCCAGTCACTAAGAGCAGAAAGCAAAGGCAGCGGTGATGGGGAGCGGAGGGGAGATCTGAAAAGCAAAGCCAGTTACAAGGACTTTAACCGACAAGAAATGTCTCTGTTCTTCTGTGCTCACATAAGCTTTGGGAAGGTCATCAGAGGCAGCTTCCGTTGGCTGTGTTTGCCTTCCCCCTTCCTCTGCAACCTCTCCTCAGAGGAGCTGCTGCACTAGGAACACAAAAACGTTACCCAAGGAACCAAMACGTATCACCGGCCCATGGAGCTGCAGATGCACATCTGCAAATCTACAGGCCATTCCCAGAAAAACGCTGCAGCGCCAAGGTCAGAGCTGGCAACACCATATTGCCATTCACGCGCTTGTCATAGAAGTCCAGAAGTCCAGAGTCCGAGCACTCGCTCACTACAGAAAGAGAGGCTGTTGCTACTGGTTTGTGTTACACACTTAGCTCTTCACATATTTCCTGTACATACACATGACTACTTGAACCACGTTGCTGATGGTGACTCTCCAAACCACAACAGCGACTGTCACAAGCACTGTCCACAAAAACTCATGTTTTGAGTCTCTGCATTTACAATATTCACATTCACATACACAAACCTACACAGGCTCTGTCTTCCCCCCGCCATGAAGTCTAAACCAGCTCAGATTCCTTTTGCAATAAGAGCAACTTACGACGACTTTAGAATGTGCTAACTTAATTAGAGCGGACCTCCCCCTTCCCCCCCAAACAAAGCAAAAAATCATGAAAACTCCAGATTTTTCAGTGGCACCAACAGTTGTTGTTCAGGAGATGGACATATGCTTTGATACCAGGGAACAAAATAATTGATTTCTACAGCAACTCTGGCAACTTGTTTCTCCTCAAACACTTAAGAAAGAAGCTGCTGTTCTAGATTCATCAGTTCAGCACCTTTCATGCCATTTTTCTGGATGTCCACAGCATGTGGACTCTGCAAACCAGTGAGGCCCAGGCCACAATTCGGGTTCCTCTCTTGTAATAACCTTACTATTTGTAAGCATGTCTGTGTATGCAGATTACTGTGGTTTAACAAACTCATCAGCCACGTATCAGTGCAGCTTCTCAGATAGAGGAATTTGATTTTAACCTAAGGTCAGTAAATTGATTAAAAACAATAAAATGTAACAACAGTTGAGAGCAATGAAAAGTACTGCTAATAACAGAYTTGTAGGCATTTTTCCAGAAAAGTATCCCTATCCCTGCTTGCTTTCTGAGGTCTTTTCCTGACCACGTTACAGCAATGACACAAGTAACAAATGCAGCTACTATTGATTATAACACCTCTGTTATGATTATAGAGAGCCCTGAACTAGTCAGAGCTTTCAGGCAGCACAAAAGAATATCAAAGAAATGCTTTCAGAAATAGTTTTTTCAGTAGCAGAATTAAAATAAAAAAAAGGAAAATAACATGGTACTTGCAGAGTACCATTTTCTGGAGTTTCTTTCATATTTCATCTACTATGAGCATAATTTTATTCCACAAATGATGCAGATTTCATATACCAAATACCAGATCCAGTCTATAATTCAGGACTACTGCTACTTCTCACTGCACATGCTAAAACTCAGTGTAGAATATATTTCACGGGGCATTTTGAATGGTATTTTGCTTGTACATGAAACTGCTAGGACAAATGCACTGCATCATGTCACCTTCTGTGTTTGTATTATGACCCAATTCACTCCATTATAGAAGAGCCCCGTGTAACTTATAAAAATAATAACAAGAATATGGAAAGGTAGGCAAAGTTGCTTGGAAAAAAAAGAAAAAGAAAATAAACAGAATAAATACTCCCCTTTTTAAAAAATAAACTCCGAAGACATTTTCTCCAACTGTGTTTTATAGCAAAATGTCTATTATTGTTCCTGGTATTTATCCTTAACATTTAGAAAGATGAAAGGACAGAGACATAATTTTTACTAAAGAAGGTCTATTAGCTGTCTACCTAAATTAAAAATATGAATAGCAGCTTATTTCCATGGCAAGGCAGCACTTCAGGTAAAATAAGTTACTGTGATCCATCTTTTTACAGACAAATTATACTAACTTTTCATCTGCTCTTCTAATATCTAAGCAAGATACTACAGCATGTTAAAGCCAACAAGAAGCTTTTGTTCCCAAATAGCCTCCTCTATAATAACCTACAGAACTAAATTCTTTTATGTCAAGGAATTAGACAAGTATCTATAGTAGGTAACAATACTCTAATCTCAGTAAACTTTTGCATTGAAAACATGGTATTTTTGTTATCGAGAAAAGCTTTTCCATCCTTGCCTTCTCCCAGTCTTGAAAATATGACTTATCAAAAACCTCATAGCACCAGAAGATTGAAAAGGTAGTTAATAAAACACTACTGGTGCAAATATCACCACACCTTTTCCTTCACATAGGTAAATTTTATATCGGTCATTGCCTGTAGATTAACAAGCAGCAAGAGATTAAAAAATTAGGCACGAGAGTCCATGGACCAAACTTAAGCACAGCAGAAACAACAGTTCTTTAATGAGATCCGTACACACACTTAAGAGTTAGTCATGAGGGGAAKGGGCCAGCAAGCGACCAGCACCTTAAATGTGTGGAATCTCTGCTTCCTTCATGCCACCCTCACCAACTCCTTTCTGGCAGGACAGCCTGGAGTTGGGGATCTGGCGTCAGTGCCCAGTTGTAGCAGCCATCACCTCAGCCTTGGCCAGGTTGCACGCCGCTTCATCCAAGGGGCTCCCTCCCAGCAGGGCTGTGGCCAAATTGGCTCCCCTGCTCTCGTGGGCAGCTGCCCTGCTCCTCAAGGACCTCCTCACAGCCCCCTGACCACACACACAGTACACCTGGGCCTCCACACGGAGCTGGGCAGCACTTGGCCATGACGGAGCTGCTGGTGTCGCTGGCAGGACACCTGGGCCTCGCAGGCCTCACAGCCCAGCCGGCCRGGGCTCGGCGGCAGGACACCGGGAAGACGGCGGATCCCTTCCTCCTCGCGGGGCCACAGGGCCGCGACAGACCTGTTGGTCCTGGGAAGGCAGCTCAGCCTCCCCGGCCTGGGAGCATCGTGCAGAGACCGCAGCGCTGCCAGCCACGCTGCACCGCAGCAGCAGCGCAAGCGGACACGGCCGCCCCGCACGCAGCACCCGC